>KK119699.1:462592-515522 GCA_000611955.2 Stegodyphus mimosarum
CTCATATATTGAGAATATCAGGATCTTCTCCCTAGACCAGTACTTTCGAGAATAGTCTGGCATGTTATATAATCGCTGATATAAATACCAAGTACGCGCCAATTTTTAGTCAGACTGTTTCCTACCATCGTTGCTGTTAGAACCTCCACTGCTCTGTTTATTCTTCTTTCCTTTGTTATAAATTATGACGCAGAAATCTTAAATTTAATATTATTTAATTTGAATCACTATTGGATATGTAAATTGGTGCTCTTCATCTAAACGAAAAATGATCTGTCATTTGAACTGAATAAAGATATGGAGCTTTAAAGTTAACTTCTTCTGTGTCGTCACTTTGTTCCATTCCACTCAGCCCAGACAACGCCTGGACTCTGATGTGACCTGATTTCCAAGCTTCATCATTCCTGTGCCCATCTTCTAAATTATCATATATATAAAAAAAATATATATATATATATATATTGAAAGAACAATGTAAATAGAAATTTCTAACGTATGAAAATCAATGAAATCTGAATCAAATAATATGATATTATTCTAAGCAATTTGGTAATTTTTCTTCATAACATAAGACACTAAGTTTTAGCTAAACACTTTACCAAACGTATGTATCTACAGAGTATTCTACGAAATTTATAAAACGATAGTTTTCGTCAAAATGAGTACAGAAAGAAAGTATCCAAATATTTTAAATGCTACGTTCATTTCTTTTACTGCTAAATTTAAAGCTTAGTGCGTTGCGGTAAAATTTGTGTTTAACTGAGTGTAGCATATATCACTGCTTTTACAGAGCATTAATAGTGCAATTGTAAATTCACGCAGATATATAAACAGATTTTCAGTACTATATAGTACTTGTACTATATAGTATATATCTAGCATATTCCATCTAGTATATTCCCTTTTTTAATCTATTTTAAATGCACAGCTGAAGTAAAACAAACTGCAATTCTAATTTTATATAGATCGAGATGGCTTTTTGTTTGCTGTATTTGTGAAAAAAAAAGAATAGTCAATTATTACTTAGTCTTTCTGTCATACCAATTGTCTAGCCATGTTTCGCTATTTTGTATCACCAGAGGTGCTATAGTCTCGAAACTCACTTTTTGTCCTTATCAATACAGACCCAATTTTAGTATATGTACTTGCTTCGACAATTCTAAAATTGGTTCTGAATTAATTTTCAAATAGTTTCACTAAATGTTATCTGCATGTACTATTTAATAAAAAATAAATGGGGAAGAATCTGTATGTATGTAAGTCTCTTCCTCACATTGTGGAAACCGACAGCACCTACAGCACTATATTTTCATACAAGTTGTTCTCCGCACGAACGTGTGCATCTCGAAGCCCGAATTTTGTATTTCAAATGCTTTTTAAATTTTTTTCATATTTTGTACAAAATTAATGAATATTTGATTAACAAACTTGAAAAGTGTCAACTTAGGTTTACAGTTGCTACTTTTCGCGATTCGAAAGCGAAACCTAGCAACGTTATATAGAATTTAACTTTGTTTGGAAGCATAAACTAATATCCAACTCCTAACAGATGTTAAGCAAATTATCGATGTGTCGAAAATTAAGTATAGAGACTTGAAAAGGCTTAAAACAAATCTTTTTATTTAACAGAACTTAGAATATAAATGCACTCCTCCTGCTCACAGAAGCACACGCAACTTGTTGCGCTGTGACTTAAAGTAACAGTCAAATTTGAAATTTGAAAACTTCACAATTAACTTTAAATCTAAATTGACTCAGAACTTCACCGTTTTTAAATGTTTTGAGATTTTGCTGTTGAATTTTATGTGGTATATGTACGAAGAACGTGATATAAATAAAATAATTAAGCAATCGAAAGTTAATAATAAAAAGCCTAAAAAGGTTTTTAAGTTATCTTAGTAGGAAAACTGAACATAGACATGATGAACTGAAAAAGATTAAAAAAACTGAAAAACGTGTGCCAATGATTAACACTCTATCTGGAATTGTAAACGTATGATGTTATACTGCTTATAAAAATTTTGTGATTTTGCTATGGAATTGTGTGTGGCGTAAGTGTGCAGAAAACGATGCTTCATATTAAAAAAACTGTGTTAGCAGAATAAAATTATGTTAGCACGAGTGAGTCAAGAGCAGACTGGTAACCTGCGATGCTCAGCGAGAGCATAATAAACCGTAACAAAGTCGCTGGGGCGAAGTTTAAAATCTGAATCGTTTCAGATTTTTTAAAAATATTTTTAGATGCATTTTTAACATCAAATTTGTCTCAGGGATTTAAATTAAATAAATAACATTCTAAACTGCAGCTTTTAATAAAATTTCAGAAATGCCTTCCCATAATTAAGATATATATCACTTTATAATTCTATTATTTATACTTTAGTACTCGTCTTGCTACGGATATGCTAAAGAGTAAATCTGCATTAATATTTACATGGACTTCTGGCTGCATGCCAGTTTAAAAATTTTATTGTGTAAATGTTTTTGACAGTATATACTTCTATAAAAGATTTTGTGCATATATAGTTTAAGTATGAACCGTTCACTTGATAAATTTAACTAACCATATAATTCCTTTCAAAGTGAAATAATCATGCTTTAAAATTCATATAAGGTATTAAAAGAACGAAAATACAAAAGGAAACTTTCAAATCCTCTTACTTCTTGAAAAAGATGGTTCTTCGTTACTCTTAACAGTTTATTATTATTTTGAAACGCCATGGCAGTGCATTTTATAATGTGCAATTTCATATCGGTCTAGTAACTGGATTTATCAGACGCCATAGACGTTATAGGAATGATAATATAAATTTTAAGTGGCCTGTTTTTTTCTGATAATCCGGTTGAATGTAATGGGGAGTATAAGTCAGGTAATGCAGAAAATGTGGTATTAAAGTCTGGGAGTTTCAACAACACACGCAGAAAAAGAAACCACTAATTCTTGGAATATCACCCCAACAGCAGTAACCATTGCTACCATCTCTTAATAATGCTAATACTTTATATTCATCATACACATAGCCACACAGTAAATATGTGAATAAATTGCTTCATACAATATTGCCAAACTTTCTCAAGGTTGAAGCTTCAATATTTAATCTAAATTTGAAACAATGATAAGACATTTTTATAAAATTGCAATTTGACAATAAATAGCATGTCAGATAAATTTCAAAGAATAAATTTGCAGGCAACGGAGGTGTATTCTTGGCTATCTGAATAAATAAGAATCGAATGATGATTTCTACATTAAAGTACTGAATTTTTTAAGTGAATTTTAATACCAATTTCTATGTCTCGCTGTCGAAAATAAACATTATTGATTTGCTGGTCCTAGATTTATTAACAATCAGCGATGTTCGAGTTACTTACATCAATTCTTATTTGCCGTACAGCTTATACTTACATCACTTAAAAATCAAGGGTAACTGAATTATGTTTATTGTTTTTAGAAATTTAGAAACTTCGTTGTTTCATTTATTATTTACGTGAAACGATTTTGTTTGAAAATAAACGCATTTTCAGAACTGATCAACACTATAAATGTGAATATGAAAAGATTTCGAGATAATGAAATATTTTATACTGTTATATTTCATTGCTTTAGCCCGAATTATGAAGTAACAGTTTATGTTGGTTTCTAGTTTCAGTAGCATTAAATGAAAGCAAATCGAGATATTTTGAAAAATTGTAGCCTTATAGAAGATTACTGAATTCTTGAATTCTGAACTAAGCCCTTTATTCTAATATTAAAAACCAAGCAACAAAGAAAGGATATAAATCGGTAATGCTATTTCGTATATTTTGGATTAACAAGTTATACAGATTATAAAGACATCTTCCTTTCTCATGTCGATTATTCAAGACAGTACAAAGCACGATTATTTCAAAATTCAAATTAAGTGTAGAATACTGTTGTTTTTTGGAAGAGCATATGGTATTAAGATAAAACTAAATACATTTTTAAATAAACACTGTTCCTTTCATTCCTTCCCTCCCCCCAAAAAAAATTCAACTTTTAGGAGAGTAAACATATACGTTGAACATTCATATTAAATATATATTTGTTTAAACAAAACAAAGTTTACTTTTCGCTAGATCCAAAGACAACCATTCTTATACATATCGAAAAATGTTGAAATAAAATAAATATTGAAATTGCATAACAATATTGAAAATCTATTTTATTGCTTGTGTGCGTTTTCTTACGAACATTTATCAACGAATTCTCAAATAAAGGCTTTGTTAAACATTAAACAATGCAAATAAAAGTTTATTATTATTATATTTGAATCTGACTTGAGCGCAAAGGTAAATAAATTCAATCTTCTTTTTAAATTGAGATCTTGTAGGAGATAGAATATGAGCTTCCGAAGGTTCTTTACTTCCGATGCGTGTATGCTAATCGATAACACGTTCTGAATAAGCACTTAATTCCAGTAGCATAAATAAGTTAGTTCACATTCCAGTTTCAACTTCTATCCTTAGAACAGATGACTTCTCACAACACAGTGCAAGATATAAGTCTACGACCATTCAGACAGTGGTGACTACAGCGAGGCACTAATGTTTCTTAATGTATTTTTCGGAGATAAATATTTTGAAATGCTTTACTTAAAATAGTTACGCAGCGTGCTCGCATACTTTTTGAATGATTTGCTGGAGCAATCAATTATAAAATACATATTATTTTTAAGTACTCAGTTTGCTTTCGCATATTAATTTCCATGAAAAAAGGACATGTCTTAATTTTATTATGGAAAAATCAATCATTTCTTTCATCCTAGTTCTATAATGCTTCAATTGCCTTACGAACAGAAATGCCTATTTTAACAGTCCGGAAGCGTGACCAAAAGAAGAGATTTTTATGGCATTTACGTAACGAGTATTTATTATACGCTTTATATCAATGTCTCCCATTTTTTCTAAAAATCTAGTTACAAATGCTGACATGTGACCCATGGTTAAGTTCAAATTCTTTTACAAGTACCAATATGTGGATAAAAAGATAAGGGGCAAGATTTTTTTTTTTAAATACGTGGGTTGAAACATTGTTACAATAAACCCAGAGTGTATTTTGAACTTCCTTCAAAGTTTCGTAATTTTAGTCTTCCTTTTCCCAGAAAATCAACTGTAATAAACCAGGCGTTCTCAACCAGAAGTTTATATCCCCCTTACAGGGGAATTTCGTAGTTTTGGGGATGAATAAAGTCAGACTTTGATTTACTTGTAAAGTATTATTTTTATTTTATGGGTATAAAAAACCACTTATATTCAAGTTTTATTAACGTTTTAAATACTTTTGCTTGCTTAATTTACAAAATACATTAAAATACAACCTAAATTTAAATAAATAAATACATATATGGTTTTCCAGTTTTGGAAAGGAAGGGTGGGGGACTATATGATAGTCTAGCAAATGGCGAAAAGGGAGCATGAGGCAAAGAAAAAAGGTTGAGTACTTCTGCATAAACATTTTATCGAAACATATTTATATTCTTTAAAACCAAATTTTCAATTCTTCGTCTAAACTTTTATGATAGCGGAATGACTATTTTGAATGAAATGACTATTTTGATTATTATTATTTTATTATTTAATTTCATTTAAAATGACTATTTGCTATGACCTCCGATCAAATATATCTATAATACATCCATTGGTGCAAAACATTTCCATTTTTCACATGGAAAGATATTGCCATAAAGAACGCAACAGGTCCGGCACATGTCTCCGAGCAAGACGGGTGACGTAAAGTGGAGAAACCAGGCGGCTACCAGAAGTTAGCAAAAATTTTCTTCCGCTCTTAACAAAAATAATTTTGACATGACCATAAGACAAGGTAAGTGATAATGAATGCTAAGTGATAATTAATGCTAAGGGATACATTACAAACTTTACATGATTTATTTTTTTCCATACATAATGAGCAGTTTCGTGTTACAGAAGTTAACAACGTGTTTCCTAACAACGATTAAATATGGAGCATAATATTTAACATCAGAATGACACAATTAATATTAAATATTTTGTTTTGCCATATGTTAATTGTTGTTTATTATTTCATTCACAGTAAGGAAAGACATTTTTAAGCTGATCCCATTTCCCGTTGAGTCTTTGCGTTCTTTTTAAGAGTACAGATTTAATTTTTAAAATGGTCTTCAAAATAACCCATTTTTATTGGATAAATATTTAGCTTTCAATTTAATGAAAAAACAGTACTTTTCAATTTTTACGTTCAATATGAATGATATTGCTTATTGTGCGTTTATATACAATCTTGAATCCAAGGCTTCTAATTGTTTTTTCCATTTAATGAGACTATTTTTAAATGCAAAAACATAGCCATGCAATTAGGTATATTGATCATGTTAAATTTCCAAAAATCGTAATTGCAGCAAACAATAATTTATCTGTTGACTTACAAATCTGTTACCAGTTAAGTTTAGTTCGATTATTTGTGAAATCAAAATCGTTCAAAAAGGGCCCTAAGAGATACTATATTTTGCTTTAATTTTTACTTATACAGATTTGAAATTTGGGTGATTACAAAATCGTCTCAGAATGTTAGCTATCTTACGCTTGCAATATAGCTATTCATATGATCAAGGCAAACCTTTTCTAGACAAGGTCAGATCACGACTCAGTGAACTAAAAAAGGGGGAAATTTAAATGTCTACATCGAAGCTAAAAAATATTTCTATTTGTTTGTTAACAAACGTAGTATGAAGCATGTTATATATTGTATTAAGTGCGATGAATATAATTGGTTTTTTTGGATGATAATATTTAGTATTATCACCGAATATATATTTAGTAATATCACCGAATATATATTTAGTATTATCACAGAATAATAATATATCAGTTCTTCCTATCATTAACGTTTTTTGCAAATGGTCATCTGTTAATAATTGCGACTTTATATACTTCATTTGCGAAAAGTCCTTTCACATTGTACGTACTTCTAAATGCAGATGTGAATCCTCATATATATAATTTTAATTGAACGCATTAGTTTCCTAAATATTTACACATTATCATTTAACAGATCAATCGCTTTCAACTGAAAGTCTGGTATAAGCTGTTCAGGTGTATACTTTAATGGATTTTGAAAGAAGGAAATATCTTTTGCCCTTGCATCAAGGCGCTGAAAAACGCTGTTGTAACTGTAATTGATTTCCTTGCAAATTATTAGCCTTTTTTCAACTTCCTTTAAAATATCTTCGTCTTTAGTTGGCACGTGCAGGCTATCTATATATACTAATTCTTTAGTCACCACAAACTCAGTATTGATGGCTAGAAGAACAGTATTTAGGCAATATCAGTAATGTCTATCGACTCAACAGCCAACAACAATTACTTGAGAGTTTTTGCCTTGTCTTTTAACTGACTGTTGATGTGGCTTCCGATGTCATCAACTCTTCTAACAGCTCTTCTTGCCGACAGATTGACAGAATGAAACAAACCCATATTCTTTGGGCAAGTTCCTTCGGCTACTACAAGCGAACATTTTTTTTAATTCCCTATCGCTAAATGCTTTCCATTTCGTAGTTAATAAATGAACTATTTGTAAGATGACTTTAGTTAGCGTTTCATTGTCATTTTTTTACTTTTATGAAATAAATTGCGCTGTGATGGACACCGTTTTATATTTTCCAATTTTAGCAAGAGTTCATTTTTTGTGAGTTTTATATATTGCATCGCGAGCTTATTATGTACATAATAAACGTAATATTTTGTCATTTATTGCTATGAAATAATAATTCACACTTCAGTTTCATTTAAAATGTCATTTTACTCTTTTTATCTGATCTTGAGATTGGCATGGCAAATATGGGTAATAAATAAATAAAAGCATACAGAAGACAATCAGCGTCGACAGAGGTAACAGAAACTACTATGTTAGTCACTAAAAAGCAAAACTAAGGAAACTAGCAACTCGTCTTCAACGATGCGATGCCAACAGCGCAACATGCGGCCATTAATCTCAACTTCTGAACTAGACTATCCGCAACTGTATTAGAGAGCTTATTTCCATTTACTTAACATTTTTTCATGTAAGAAAATGTATTAAGCCTTTGGCCATATTAAAAGAGGCATCGGACCGGACTTGGTCCGCTAACCTCTGCATAAGATTATAAAACACACACAGTAAACACATCAGATATTTAAAATTTTCCCTTTTTATTTCAAATTCCTTAGAAGAAAACATCAAAAACAGCAGTTGCAAACATTTCAATGATCGCGATTAGTAAGTTTCCTTTTTCAGGTTTGAATTAAATATATTAAGCAAATTTTAGTACATCCTAGAAGCATCACATTTTTCGATGATGAAATTATTATCAAAAGTCACTTAAATTGTAGCAATTCAGTTTTACACCGATGTTTTAAATTTATTCTTCTCTATCAAAGCACAGAGATGTTAAGTTTAAATACAGCTTCCCTTATCGCCTTTTCAGTTTAATTTCAAGCTTAGTATTACATAATGGTATTCTAATTCACAAAGTCGTAGCAATCTGAAAACAGAGATGTCAGTTGAATGAGTCTCGCTTAAAAATACCTCAAATCGTAACGTTTTGTTTGCATGAAACCTATGTTACTAATGATTTTTATGCTACATGAAAAAAAGCTTTCTTGTGAAATATTTCATAAAATGTGAACATATCGGGAAAAGAGTAACAATTAGAGTTAATTTCTATGGGAAATTTTGTGATATTTTAAGAGACCACGGAATTACATGAGAGAGATAAATTAACAACACCTAGCAAAAAAAGCGTCATTTAATAAAAACGCCTCCTATTCAAGCGAAAATGACGTATGCATAATGCGGATTTACCTTTCAGAATAACGGAAACGGTGAACACAGAGAACCCTTGTGATCTGTAAAAGTTGTTTTAGGCTGAATCATCGGAGATTGCATGGTGATAGAAGTGGGAAATTAGGGGCAATTCATTTAATTCTGCAACTTCTGTGCTAACATAGATCAGTTCTACTCTTTTCCTGTGTTGTGGCTGATGTGGAAGACTTGAATTGCATAGTATTCTTCATTGGTTTATAGACAGTAATGCAGGTATTTGTAGAAGGCAAATGTCATCAACCGAACTCTCATTAAAGTGGGAAATATTCACGTTACCATTTAAAATTAAAGCAGCACAGCAGTTTCAAACAATGCTGCTCAAAGTGACATTAATATATGCAAAATTGATATTTAGGAAATTGCTATCTGCGATTTCAGAATAACATAATATTAAATTATTGTAGTGTTGAATCAAATCCTGATATTTAAACAGTTATTTGAATTTAAGATCAAAAGAATTTCTACAGACGATTAATCCTCTTCGCTTAGATAAAAAGAAGAAACGCTTTGGAAATCTAGTAAGAAAATGAGATTTGTTAGCCATAAATCAATTTCTGATGTATAATTTCAGTTTTTTATTTAATAGAATCATGTATTTAAATAAAGCTAAGTGTAATGAGCTTAAAATTCATACTTCAAATTTAGACTTGGCAATTTAATTAGTGAATGTGTAGTTTTAGCTATGTGAGGTTATTCATAAAAGCTTTTAAACGGACCCGCCGAAATAAAACTGCAATTAAAATGTATCTATTGTTTCGTATCTTCTGTTTCATTACCATTTGGTTAAAAGAAGCATATTTATTGTGAAAGCTATGTAATTCTAAATTGCTTTTGTAAAAGAGTTTATTTCCATCTCAGAATGTAATTCGCATGTATATGCTTCTTAGTTAACATATTTACATTACCAATAAGAACCTTAATAACCCAGTGACATCATTAAAGAATAATGAAATAAATTTCATTTGAATTTTCAGAAAATCAGAGTGCTTTTCCATTGATCTCGATATTAATAAATCTAAATCTGGAAGTATCTTCATCTGCTAATGCAACAATAAATGATAGGAAACTCATTCTTAAGCGGTGCGGCAGTGAATTATTTTATCTCAAGATACGTAACAGGTAGCATAAAAACATCTTTCATTAGTTACGGCAATGGCGAACATATTTTAATCAGTAGTCAAAACCCATTGGAAAAAATTATCAGTTAGAAATGTTATAAATCACATGAATTCAATGTGTCAAAAAATTCCATCAGTTAAACATATTATTAAAAATAAATCGACAGTATAAATTATTAAGAAATACGTACAATACGTACATTTTAATTTTCATAATTATTTAGCCAATGCAGTATTTATATTTTAAGAATAAAATGAAGATCTTAATTGGCAGTTCGTTAAGCTATATGGATGTTAAATGAAATACAGTGGAATGATATAATCTGACCAGCTGTCTGATGAAAAACGTCTTGATATCGTATTGTAACGTGAGTTAATATAACGGTAATAAAAAAAATGAGAACATAAAACGATGGACGTTTCTTAGAATTAGTATATCGTGGTTAAGCTGAAAAAAAATATTGGATAGGCAAGAAAGTAATTTCGGATTGCACTGATAGATAGCATTATGTCTGTTTCATTATTCTTCTGCGATTCTTATTTTCTTTCCTTTTAAGATTTGCCAGCTGACTCTTTTAGGTTGCTACAGAAACAAATTTCGTTTATTTCTGTATGCAACTGTTACGGTCAATTTTAACATGGGGTGCAAAAATAAACATTTTCGACATATTTTACTTTTTATTTTCATAAAGACAAGAAAGCGAGAGATTCTTGCCTTTATGAAAGAAGCTCGCAAAGAGATATGTGAAGTTTAAAGTGTTAATTGCCTAACAGAACACCTATGCCAGAATTGGCTTAAAACATTTCGTTCTGGAGATTTTTCACTTGAAGGTGATCAGCTTTCTAGCTGATCTTCTGAAGTTGGCAGTAACAAAGTCATAGCAGAATCGAATCGTCATATAACTGAGCGAGAGATTGCAAAAGGTTAAATGTATAATGTGCAAGAAATGAAAATCACAAAGATATATTGGACTAGTTAAGAAACTCAATATTTGGATTTCGCATGAATTGAAAAAAACTCACTTAACACAACAAATCAATATTTGTTATATCATGGTACAGGTACGGTAAATCAACAGAAATCAGATTGAAAACTACATTGCTCCAGAAAAAGTTCTTGCTGTCAATTTGGTGGGGTTACAAAGATGTTGTATATTCTGAGTTACCAAACGGTTCAAATCAACTAAACGATCAACTCAACGTGTTCTACTATATCTATGCAAGGCTTCACTCAGGTTTAACAACACGTGCGAGATTACTGAAGCTTGGTAAGGAAGTAATGTCTCATTCCCCATTTAGCCCAGACCTTGCACGTCGGATTATGATTTATTTCGAAGTTTACAAACCTTTTTAAATGGTAAAAAATTTACTAAATATCGATGACCTCAAATCGCTGTTGTTTGAAATTTTGTTGATAAAAACCAGAAGCTATAGGAGAGCTGAATCATGAAGTTATCAGATAGAAAAAAGTCGTCGAATAGAATGAAACATTTTTGAGAAATTAATGGATAATCTTAAATTTCACCAGGCAGCAGAATCAACAGGCAAATCCTGGGTTAACATTCAAGACACATTGGAAAAGTTTTGTCAAAAACCCCGTAAAGAGGCTGTGGAAAACTTCAGACTGCAAACAGGCTACGATTGCATGGCACATCATCTTAATAAAATTGGCATCCTTCCATTTAGTACATGCCAAATTTGCAATTCGGGCATCCTGAATGCAGAGCATCTTCTTATATGCCGAGAACTAGATAAAGAGTCTCACAAACGTGGTGAGATAAGTAAATTATACTGGAATGCTAGAGCTTTCAAGAACTCCTTCTAAAGACTGCATATCTTATATACCTTCCTTGTTGTTTAAATTTTTAACTTTTTACTTTAGTTTTCAAGTTCATTTATTCTAATTCTTACTTTAAATGTTTGTTCTTTTTTTATTATGTATCATTGTTTCTGTGTGATACTTGAGCTGTTTTATATATTTGGATTGATCTTTTCAATACAGCCATATGTAACAAGAAAGAAAAATATCTGAATGATTAAAGCTAATTTTTTATAGAAAAAAAATTGAGTTTTATTTCACACTAAAAAACTAACTACGTTCTTGTCAACCCAATATCTTAAGAATGAATTATCCCGAAAAATATTTGAAACATATGCATTATAACCCAGAATAAGAAAATTAAATGACTTTATTTTTAAATGCTAAATATATATATATACACTTTTTCTTTAACACTTGCGCTTAAATTTTTACACCAACATCGTTTCTTGATCAACGAGGAAAACAGTAATGTAAAGTTAAATTCAAATGCACAATTAATTATCACCTCAAAAGTCGTATGAAAGGCTTATGTTATTTTTAATTGATATACTTTCCATTTTTACCTTCTTGAAACAAAAGCAAATGAATTTAGAGAACAAAATGATTTCAATAAGCAAAGAAGACTAAAAAGAAAATCAGAAAGAGAGGAAAAAAACACAGTAGGTGAAAACGACAAAGAAATATATATATACACACATGAATGAAAATGTAAAGAGAATGAAGAGCTCTTGACAAAAACGGAAGATCCCGAAAATATGTTCCTTTTTTCCTTCCTTTTTTATTATGATGTATCCTACATGGCCCTTGTTTCATTATTTGATCTTGTTCCTCGTCTTGTGGCTGATGCTGGCTACATTAAAGAAATGAGCTCCAACCACAGCAGCATTCCGTCATCACAAATACATTACGCTACCAGATTGTTTTCCGAATGGAGCGAACCGGGAACATCGATCCTGAAACGAATGAAAAGAAGTAAAGTAATAAAGAGAAAATTCGAGGCAACAAAACAACAAAATCATGGCCATTTACTTTAGGATGGTAAAGAAACAAAGAAGAAGGCGAAAAAAGAAGACACAAAGGAAAGGAATGGTAGGAGTGCGGTAATCGTGCATTGTGTTGTGAGATTATTTCCCGTTTCCACTCTTAAGGCGAAAATAAAATGGGGCAATTACTCGATCTAGAAACATTTTAATATTTATTTCTACTCAGCATGCAATAGTAATAAATTATAATAACTTTTCGATCGAGACACATAAATAGGAACTAAAATTTTACACATAATGAAAGTTATTGAACTTTGGAATTTCAAGAATAATATAAAGTAAGAGAAGGTGATCTATTTCTCCTACGACTTTTTTGCATTTAAGTTACGAATGGAATTATTCGAATCTTCAAATGCAGTGAATCTTGAAAATAGGATTCAAGAACTCCAGTCTTTGCTATGTTTTCGTCATTTGAATCTTTCGAATTATAATCCGAAAAGCTGTTAAAAGCTTTGATTCGTAAGCTTTAGGAAAATTGGCTTTATTGATGGCCAATAGAAGAATTCGCTTTAAAAATGCAACTGTAGCAATTTCATTGGCGCCTAGATCAGTGGTCTCAAACTCAAATTCCAGGCAGACCGAATTAACTATTCCGAAACAGCTGATAGGCCAGATATTTTTTCCTTAAACAAAGCGAAAATTTTTTATGAGCAAAATAAAAAAAAATCTGAAATGTTTCAGATTTTAAATTACGTCCAAAGGGACGTTTATTTAACATTTTGTGTGTTACCTTTATTTGTTAAATACCATGTTCTTCGCACTTAAACCATAAAATTCAGTTCAACAGCAATATCGCAAAATAATTTTAAATTGTGCATATCTTTAGAAATTTCGGTACACGCTCTCACGCGCTGGAGATAAAAATGTTTTTCTGTACAACGTTGGTATTGCTGGCTTTGAAATCTTTGAGTTTGTTAATGAAAAATTCGTTAAAGTTTTAGAGAATATTGTTACGAATTTCACATTTATTTGGCTATTTATTTAGAACTGTAATTAAAATTCCTTTTTATTTTCCCGTGCAACGCACGCAGACGATTTTTGAAGAGAAAGCTACGTCAAAAAAAAAAAAAAAAAAAAATGCATACATTTATGCAGATTTTTCATTTTTTAAAATTTAATGCAGAGCGATAACATTTAGTGGCAACAATTTGAAAAGTGATTCAACGTTTTAATGATTCAACGCAAAGCGCCCAAACGAAAGTAATAGTCCTTCGGGACTAAATCCCTTTGGACTAAATATTCAATTTAATTTAAAATTTATCTAATTAAATATTTATCGAAAAATACATAAACAGTAATTATAACTGAGAGGAAAAAATTCAAATTTATATTTTCTCTCTGAAATCTAAAATTTAGTATATGCAAGATATATAAACTTTGTAAATTCAAACATACTGACAGCAAATGAAAGTAAATTAATATATTAATATTAAATTTTCAAACTGGCATTTATTTGAAGTAAAATTAGTCATTCAATGGCTCACTTTAAACTAAAATAAAAATAAGTAAATTACGAAAGTTTAGTCTTTAGAGGAAAGTTTCTAAGTGAGTCGAAATTTGAGAATAATTAATGACAAATCTCTGTCTATTGTTTGTTAAATTTTTCTTCGATACATAATTAAAACACATATGTTTGTATATAAATAATAATAACCTTTTCTAGTTCTTACTTCAATTTGACATTTGGTGGCGTTTCGAATTCGATAAAGTTTGTAACCTTAAGCAAAATTTACTAGAAATTATATTCTGTAAGGATTGCAGATGCTCATCGGTTAATCGGATTCATTTCTTATTAGTAATCGACCCTGAAAAAGCTGTTCACATAAAAATGTATTCCCAAATAAAGCAATTACTTAGTGCAAAACTTAGCATATTAGTGTAAAAAGTTTTGTAAATCTATGAATAAAAGTTAATCAGATCTGTATCTTCAAATCTCGAAACGAAAATAATGTAAATTAATAATTTTCTGATGATGTATTACTTAGATTTGCTGTTTAGTATTTACCTATGAATATTATTGAAATAATAACCGTCTAAGCATGTTTTATATAAAAATGTTCTACCAAAGAGAAAAAAATTAAGCTATTTTTAAATAATTTTTAATAAACTAATTTGAACAAATAAATCTGAATTCAGGAGTTGTAATTATGTACTTGATTTATTAAATTTCATTTGTAGGATTTGAGAGATTCGAGAAAATATTTAATTTATCACAATGGTAGTTTAAATAATAATAACATTATGGTAAAATGAATTTAAATTGTTATGTGTTAGATACCAGCTAATAAAAAAATTCCAGCTATTTCAAATACTTTATTTTCATGATTTTCAACCGCAGATCATTCTCGTAAAGAGAAAGAAATTTTTATTGAAAATCAATCTTCTTATTATCTGTTCACGGAATTCTAGTATAAAAATTTTTACATTGACCACTAACATTGAAATATATGTTTGAATTTTATATACTAAAGTGACCTTTCTTAGGGTTTTAGAAAACAATTTGAAACATCTTATCTGCCTTAACTAATGTTTTTATGATGATATTATTATTATTGCCACTTTTCGGATGTTGTTGTGATTGTACTTATAGCAGATGAAATAATGTTCGGAATTACAGATGACCTCAATGAAATTTATCGGTAAAATTATTACTAAGAGAAATTATAAATTTAAAATTTAAAAACCTGAATTTAAAAGTCTGTTATTTCATACGATCCTTGTCAGCATTTAAAAAACCTTTTTGCATATGATTACTAATTAATAATTTCTGTTAATCAAAATAATTTTCCAAACAATTACACAATCATTCTTTTGTCAAAAAACTGCATTCAGAAATACTTAAACACTTTATATTTTCTCTAGTGTTTCGATTCCCACTTGAAGGTAATATCAGAGGAAACATAATGTGGTTTAATAGGGGAGAGGCCATATTCTCATAGAGTATCCCGCCCAGTATGGTCTTTAAAACTCCAGCGTAACTGCTGAATGACGGCATGAATGCGCATTCTTCTCTATCAAATTATTTGTCCTCTTGATAAAATAGGTCAAAATAAAAACACTTTTCTCACTATACTTTATTATATTGATCATATTTATGTTTTCTAGTTTACTCTTTGATCTTTCACCAGTTCTTCCTACAGATCATACAATACCTTGATGAAAGTATTTTATCTACGATTTAAGTATATTTTCATTTTTTGTGAGTGAACAAATTCTCTATTAATGTAGCAAAATCATGGAAACGTTCCATATTTAAATTGTAAAAAAATAAGTCATTAAAGTTTCCATGCTTCTGTATCAGCTGTGGTGCATTTTCTAAATATAACATGAATATAAAATTATAGCTTTTCAGGCATCCCATAGTTCTATGTATTGGTTGATTTTTCTTTCCTTTTTATCAGTCTTGACACAAACCTCATTAATTAGAAGGCCTGGCTTTGTAACGTATTTAATGAAATTGTGTCAAGTAATAAAGTTCTTCTTATGTCACTTGTCAAAATTATGACCAAGCATAACCCTTAATAAGAGATGCAGGATGCTTTCATTAAGTTATAAACTTCACATACCTACTGACCCACAGATCGAGATTTGTGAATTCAGAGAAAGAAAAACTGTCAAAACTATTCTACACACAAATAACTTTCTACCTTAGGAGTCACTTTGAATTAAGTTATTAATGCGAGCAAAGTACTTGCTTTGTTCTTGATCTGAAATGTTATAATTTTTTTTCAATCAATAACTTAAGTTACCTGTAATGACTACGGACGTCCAGTTCACACGTCTGCTTTTATGCTTCAGCTGAAATGTTGTCATTGAAGTCCCAATTATAAATTCTGAACATCACAGTAGCGTCTATACGGGCAACAAAATTCGCGGATTTGCATTTTAAACTGCAGCTACGAATGAATATTTATGTGTATACTCTTCGACAAATGTTTATGGGAACTAAATTTCATCTGTTCTTCCCTCTGATACTAGATAAGGAGTAAGCAAATAATTGTCTCCCTTCATAAATGTTTTCGTGTAGAGCAGAAAGGAATCAGCCTCAGTAAAGTTGCAGAAGAGATGGTCGCAGATGAGTCAGTGTAGCTTTCCTGCTCCTTTTATACCGTTAATCACAAGTACCTGTCATGTTCAGCAGTCGTGTCTGCAAAACGTCCTGTGGAGAAGCTTCAATAGCCAAATTTGGACTTAGAAAAATGGCTCCTATGGTCTGTGAATTGCAGATATTCTAATATTCAGGTAATCAGAGACGTCTGGTTTGTTTCCCATCAGTAAATCGCTGAAAATAGCATTCCTTTGGAAAATGAGGTTTGAAGGTTTTTTTCCAAAAATTAACTCACTATTCGCATCTAAATTCAAAATATCAAAAATGAGTAACAATTCTGATTTATTCTATACAAGCAATCATGAAATTCAAAATATATTCCTAAAATACCTCCAATTTCGCACTGCTTTCATAGTTACATGAGAACGTCACCTGAAAATCAAATATTTTAAGAGTTACTGAGATTTTTACCCGTTTTTTTTATTGGAATTTTTATCATGTGGCTCATTTTAGAAATGTGTTTTATTAAACACATTTCTAAATTAAAACTAATTTTTTCATATTTTGTTAAATGTATTGCTTAATGTAGAGAATATAGTGAAAGAAATGTGTGTTTAAGACTCTTATTAAATATTTCTTTTATTTCTAAACAAATCGTGTTCAGTATTTGCTGCTACAGAAATCTGATTTAGAGTATATCTCATATTATTTTAATGGTATTGTTTGTATTATGCCTTAAACAATTCAATAATATACGGTGCTTTTCTCTTTTACATAAATTATTTATTTCTCTGAGTATATCTGTTTTCATTAAATACTTTTTTAAAAAAATTGTATATATCCGTTCTATAAAATTAATTGCAGCAACGAAAATATATAACGTAGCTTGAAAAATTTATTATTTTTAATAAACTATTTTGTGCTTTTTTCTCGACGTCTAACGATTAAAAAAAAATTTATCACAGTTTCTATTAAAAGCTAATGAATGCAAGACAGGGAAGAATGTTATTTTCCTTCTCTTTCAGAACAAAAATAACTTCTTAACTATTCCAGAATCAAGAGTGGGGCGCTACTGTTATATTTGAACATAGACCCTTTCAGCTAATCTCTGCTTTACTTATCTATTTATTTATTTTTTAACTTTATTTTTTTCATTCGTTATAACCTCTTGACGCAGCAAGTGTATGTCGTTGGAACTTAGAAAAGAGAGTCAGAAAATACAGACCGCATAATGAACTGATCTGCGGGTGGTGTTTATTAGTTAATAATTAGTGATATTTTATACCAATTCCGAAGTTATTATTTGCATTCTTTATCTTTGTGCTTTCTTGAAATGCACCTACATTGTTTTACAAACGCATAATGTACGTTTAGCACGTACTTTACCTGCAAATTTTCTTCAAAGTTGGGAAAAATATGAATTTGATTATTAAACATTACTTACTAATTAGGCAGAATTTTTTCGAAATGAGCAGGTAATTAAATGTCAGTTAATTAAAAATTAGGACAGCATTACACTGTAAAAAATTCAATCTCTGCAAATATCGATTTTGGGCTGAATTCATTTTGTAAGATTCCAGAATTAAAGGTATCACAGAGAACGTTATAAATTTCTTGTTAAATTTAATCTTCTTCTATAACATAGAGCAAAATATTTATAATCAAATAAAGAAAAAAATCATGTTTCTACGATATTTGTGTTAGCAGATGCAAGAATTTGCTTCGTGTCTTATCTACATATGTGATGTCCTCAACTTGGAATTTTAATGTTCCAGTTCAAAGTAAAAAACATTATTGATTAATCGATATTTAATTATATTTTACTGTTTTACAAAGTGAAATGATAGGATGTTTACTTATTTTTAGTTCGTACATGATTGTCTAGCATATATCTCTACAACTAGCATTAGCATAGTTTGTTCTGTTTACGTCAGTTTTAATCATGTTTTGGTAGGCTGCTTTTAACTGTCACTGAAATTTCATCCTTTTTTCCGAGTAAGATTAAAATGTCGTATATATGAATGAAAAGTAATTTTATAATAGATATTTCAAATCTGAAGTTATAGCAATAGTATAAGTCTGTATAGTCCAACATACCAGTATGCGGCATTAGCTTAAATACAGGTAGAAAAATATCCTTAAACGTCAAACGACGCTTAACCGAGCGTCAAACGATCGGCAACCTAAATTATAATAAAATTACATTATTCAATTTTTTCGCTAATTTACCTTAGTTAGAACATCATTTTATTCTTAAATTTTCTTAAGTCGAGAAAGAGGAGTATATCATTTTGCTCTTTAGTAATCTTTCATTTTAAATTGAGTTTTTTTTTCTGTTTCATGGCTGGTTTCGTTTAAGATTTTACTTTTACTGAAAATAATTTTATATTACAGCCGCGTGTCCTGCAAACACTCTTTTGCAAATGAAACTTTCTCACCAGAAAACATAATGCCCACATCCGGAAAAATTATAGTGAGAATAAATGTTCTTAACCGTTTTGGCAACTTTCCAGATTGCGAGTCCTCATTTTAACTTCATTAACAATGGAGTTAAAATGCATGACTAATAAAATTTAAAATGCCCGCCTCATTAATCAGTAAAGCAGAAGTAAAAGAGAAGCTTCGTAAATTAAGGAAAACAGCATACCTCTACAAAGGTTTCAGAGCAGTTAAAATAACGATGCAAAATATTACAAGAAATATAAATAAAAAAAAATTTTTAAAATGTGTAATAAATATCTGAAAGGTTTCAGATTTTAAATTACGTCAAAAGGGGTGTTTTTAAACTTTTTGTGTGCTACCTTTATTTATTAAATATCACGTTCTACATGCTCAAACCATAAAATTCAGTTCAACAGCAATATCGCAAAATAATTTTTAAATGAGGTTATCTTTAGAATTTCTGATGCAGAGTCTCGCCCGCTGGAGATGATTTTTTTTTACAATGTCGCCATTCCTTGCTTTGAAATCGTTTAGTTTCAACGAATTTTAACCAAAAATTCGTTGAAGTGTTACAAAATATGAAATCTATAATAAAACAAATTCCAAATTCAAATCAAGGCTCCCACATGACCATATTCTATGAAAGTTTACGTTATCTAAATTCCAATGGCTCTAAGTCCCTTTTTTTAACACTGTGCGAGAAACATATGTACATTCATGCAGATTCTTCATTATTTAATTTCCTTAAATATAACACAAGGCGATAACATTTGGTGGCAACAATTTGAAATGTGATTCGTCGTTTATAGTTTTCAACGCAAAATGCCCAAACAAAATTAATAATCCTTCAGGGCAAATCGCCCCTTTGGGCTAATAAAAGTAAATGCATGTATTCCGATAGGCGAATTTTAAGCATTAGAACTATTTCACTCATACTAAATTTCAGTTAGCAACTAAAATTTGAATTAATTATCTCAAATCAATTAACAAAACAGAAAGGTAAAAGGTAAGCATTACAGAAACGTAACTGGATTTTTATAGGAAAAAAAAAGAGAAAATGAAAGTAATTAATTTGTATATATAGAAGAAAAATGAAATATTTCATTCAGATTTAAAATTTAAAATATTAAATAAAAGAATACAGTCTTCTGATGTGATAAATTTTGCATGCTTCGAAAATAGATTATAAGGTATTTCTCTCGCCTTCTTAGCATGCCTTCGTGGTGTAGTGGTCAGGAAGCTCGGCGCCTATTCGAGAGTTCCGTAATTCGAGTCCCATCGAGGGCACTGCACATTTTTCACGACTTCTGCTTCGAAATTACCTAATGTCTCTACGAGATTTTGGGATGAAAATAATTTAATTACATTAAAACTTTAATAATATGAATTAATACTGAGTTGTTAGCTCGCTAGCTGCTAAGCAGATGAAAACTCTAAGCCCCTGTAGTTGTCAGGGACTCAGATTCCGGGTAACAGATTGTCTTCTTAGATGTTGTTTTATGCAACGCGGATAAGGGCGAATTATCCTTAGAAAATCTGCCACGAATGTACCTCCTAAGAGGCAGATAATTATAATGTGTTCTATTAAAGTCTAACAAGTCGTAAATCCAAATAATAATCGCATAAATAAAATTTAATAAAATAAAATTTATATAAAAAATATAAGCATTTTCTTTTCACGGCTTTGTGAATATTTATACATTTCTCATTATTTTTTAATTTCTTCGATTAACAGCGTTATTTATTTACTTATTGTAAGTGCTTTGCCTCAGATTTAACCATGTTACTTACTAAAACTGACTCATTTTTTTCGCTTCTTTCAACAAGGCACCATCAAATCACTTTCGTATGAAATTTATCTATGATTTTCGATTTTAAAATAATTTCACAGATTTTTAGCAACTATTATTCATGGACTAAGAAGTCTTCTGAAGCATTACTGCAGAATTCCATACGTTACATAAGTTTTGTGTTGAAATTATTTTTCTGGTAATACAGAGAAATGCTTAACATATGGGCAGAATGCTTTTCAGATTGCTAATTATATACTGATTAGCTGGAACATCACTAAACTCTAAGTACTCTAGTTGTTGTTCACATTGTCAGGCCTCCGCGTCCATTCATTTTAGTGAGATGTTAAAAGATTTTAACGCTTTGAGTTTTCGTGGATGCGTGAGAGATAATTCTATTTTAAATGTTACTTCTTATATTACTTTTTTGGTATTTCAACATTTAACTTATAATTGGTATTAAATGTGTTTTATTGGTAATCAGATGAATATTTAACTAACTATTTTCTGCAAACCAAAATTGTCGTGTAACAGTGAGATATAGCCCCTATAATTAAAATCATGACGTCAGAATACATTCATAAGATTTACTCCTTGATTTTATGTAGCCTCGATTAAGCCTCAACAAATCAGCTTAGATTTTGTACAGAACAACTAAGCAGATATTTCTATGCTTTTTCCTCATGTTTGAGTACTTTTTATGCTATATTCGCAGCCTGTAGCTGCTGATTATTTAATAAAATAATGAACTTTCTCTTCATTCACACTTTCACTGCAGTGATAGGCGCAAGTTTTGTGGGATGTCTGCTAACTTTAATGGTAAACGGGAAAATAAGTAAGTACCATATAAGTTTTTTTCGTTTGTAAAATGAAATTTTTTGCGTTAAAATTCGAACGATTTTATTTGCAAAAAGTCCCATTTAGCACAGCATATAGAGCCACCATATTTGGAATATTATGTGTATTATAATATTTGAGTAGTATCATATTCCATAACAAAGAGGAAGAAATACTTGTGACGCATGCCATTGTCACGGCAAACGTTCTTCTCATTCAGCGAATTCTAACCCTTTGCAACTTTTTCCCCCTCAAGAACTTCTGTGATAGAAGCGTTAATGATGAGACTTTTTCCCTACTCAAACCTCTTTCTTTCATCCTGATAGATACAAGTGTATTACAAAAAACATCATAGCGGACGGAAAATGTTCTTTCCTGGATAATTAGCAGTTCTTTTCTGTAATTTGTTTCTTTTCTTTTGAGGTTTCAGGGCTGAAGTTGAGAGAAAGACAATAGCATCAGGAACTGCCTACCATTGGTCAAAGTAAAAGCATCTTGACTAGAGGAAATTCCCTTACTATAAGGAATAACTTTAAATTGCTTTTTTTTTTTTCAAATAATTTGCTTTTTTATACATTTAAAGAAATTTGTGATTTCAGTATGTTTAAATTTATTTTCTACCCCTGAATTAAATTAAATACTACATCTAACTTTATGAAAGAATTAGAATAAGTCTTTATTTGAAACTAAAAAAGTAAAGAATTAGAGATGAGTCACGATACTGTATAACGCATAAAAATTCCTTATTAAATCGAGCATAAACCACAAAAATATTTATCAGAGGATTATTCTAAAAATAGAATTCAAAATATAAAACCATTTAAATGGTGCACGATAAATAGCAGGATTAAAAACACATGACAGGATAAGATTATTATGCTTAACAGTAAGTAGTCCATAAGGATTTTAATTTTGGTTAATTTTCATTGGATTTCTTTTTTCCGTTTTTATTCTCAAATGAAAAGCACTGTATTTGTATGGAAATTAAATTGTAAATGACTGCGTGAAATAAACAAAGTTAAAATTATGTAAAATTAAATTCTTCTTCATAATATAAAAACTTGAATACATATCTTCACAATATTTTTAATTTGAATTTATATAATGTATCTTTTTAGCCCAAAAGCCCAGATGTGAGATATTAGTCTTGAAACTGGGTTTTACGCTGATTCACTATAAATGGTCGTATCACTTTTCAAATTGTTGCCACCAAATATTAGCGCTTTGTATTATTTTTAAAGAAATTAAATAAAGAGGAACATGCATGAATGTGTGCATGTATTTCCCTCGTACGGTACCTAGAGTCAGCAAATTTTAAAAACATATTCCAGAATTTTAAACATATAGTGTTACGCTGCTTTTAAATTTTCTGTAATTTTGCTGTTGAATTGTACATGGCGTAAGTGAAAAGAAAGTGCTGCTAAATAATAAAGCTAAAAAGATTTTAAAAAATGGATTACCAGGAGTGAATGCAATATCAGACGGGTAGACTGCCAGTTCAGCGAGAGCATAAAAAACCGTAACAAATCCTTTTGAGTGATCGTTAAAATCTGAAACCATTCAGAATTTTTTGTTTGGTTAAGAATATGTCAAAAGCAAGCTTCTTCTTGTCGAACGCTTCAAGTTATCTATTATTTCAGGTCATAATTTAGTTTTCTGGAAAGATAGAAGGTATTGCAACTTCAGGTAAATATTTGTTGCAGGTACCGTGCAAAGTCATATAGTTAAATAATTGTACATCGACACCTTAAATAATTAGGGCTACTTTTTATTAAATAAGTCCGCAAATCTCCATGTTCCATTAATTTGCGACGAGTTAATATCATAGCATTCTTTTTTCTATTATTTGACTTTTTTACTAATTGTCACTTAGAAGAGATCATTTCAAATGTAAGATTACGTATTCTAAATTCTGGAGGACCAATTTCTATACTAGAAAGACTACCATCGCTGCATAGCTTAAAATAGTTACAGATTTTAAACTGGAGTCTGTATCTGCAAAAAACCCTACTGCAATCTTCTTTTTATCTTGCGATTGAAATATGTAATGGAATGATTTGGGTATAGCTGCAAGGAATTGGAGATAATTTTACACCGTTGTAATAACTTTAAAAAAATTCGTTGGTTCGCAAATAAATGGATGAAACTTGAAGACAGACGTGGCCCTTTCAACACATAATTTTATTCCTTGATAAATAATAAATTATGAAGCATGGTTAAAAGCATATGCTTATCAGTACATTATTTGCAGCTGATTTTATCTGTACCTCGAAGGGGGTCTTCCCATATCCTTACAAAACATGGTTTTACTTCATATATTATTAATCACCCAGTATTATCGATCGCTATATTGCATTATCTTTTTGAAATCAAAACGATCTATTTATTTGTGCAAACTTTATGGATCTGCCAAGTTTCATTCTCATACTTTCGGGGTAATTTTCCTTATAAAGCGGTGTAATTTAGAATCCTAAATAAGGATTAATAACAAACTTTATGTGGCCACATAAAAGACAGTTTGTAATTTTTCTTTCCTCCTAGGTGTACCACGCTTTATAGTCATTAATTTGGTCAACTTTCAATATTTTTACTTTTTTTCATTTTTAGACGCCATTGATAAAGTTTAATAAATAAAAACAAAGCTTAATTTATCATTTTTATAATTACTAATTTAGATTAATATATATATATATATACCTTTATTTCTTTTTACATTTTATTTAGTTATAATTATTATTTATTAATTACTTTAATTTTTAAGTTTATTGTTTTATTAGTCCAAAGGGGCAATTTGCCCAGAAAGACTATTAATTTCGTTTTGGCATTTTGCGTCGATTCACGATAAACGTTGTTTCACTTTTCAAATTGTTGCCACCAAATATTATCGCTCTGTATTATATTTAAAGAAATTAAATAATGAAGAGTCTGCGTGAATGTATATATGTTTGTCGCATTATGTTAAAACAACGGTGCCTAGAGCCATCAAAATTTGAATAACGTAAATTTCCATAGAATACGGGCATGTAAGCCCTAATTTGAATTTGTAATCTGTTTTATTATCGATTTCATATTTTGTAACACTTCAACGAATTTTTGATTAACAAGCTAAACGATCTCAAAGCGAGCAATAGCAACACGTACGGGAAAAAAAACCTTTTTATCTTTAGCTCGCGAGATTGTGTATCAGAAATTCTAAAGATATGCTCATTACAAAATTATTTTGCGATATTGCTGTTGAACTGAAGTTTTTGGTTTGATTACGTAGAATAGGATATTTAATAAATAAAGATAACACACAAAACATTAAAAAAACGCCCTTTGGACGTAATTGAGAATCTGAAACCTTTCAGATTTAAATTTTTTTTTATTATTTTTTGTTTGTTTATTAATTTATTATCGTAGTTTATGAAACACTGCTAATTTTACAAATTCAGCTGGATCTCTTGCTGTTGCACATCATATAATACATCAGTGTTCTACCCTGCGTAATTTGCCAAAAAATGCTGCGACGATTATTAGCTTAATGAAAAGTTGTTAATTAAACTGTGAATTATGTTCTAAATTTTGTAGGAAAGAGTTATGAGAGACAATTTTCTCTTGGGATACTAAACCACTTCTCAATTGATATTTGGGATCACATAAACCATAATATTAGTTTAGACCAAACGTTTTATCCCATGCAGCCGTTTTACCATTGCTAAGACAATCATTCCCTTCCTCCTCTCCTTAAAACTCAAGAAATACATATACATTTATTTAGATTTAGGTTGTTTTTGATGCGTTTTATAAATTAAACAAGACAAGTATATAAAATGCTGATAAATACTAAAGCTTGAATATAAGAAGTTTTTGATGTTCGTAATCTAATACCACCTATTTAACACGTAACTAAATGCTGACCTTATTCTTCTCTGAGTCTATGAAGTTCCCCCTCGCACCGCACACACACTCGTGGAGAACTGCAGCTCTAGATGCTGCTGTTCGCATCATATTATGTTACATTATGTAGTTTAAATTACCCGCAGAGCTTAGCAGCATGGTATGACTCGCTTTTCTCTGCCAATATTATAACTGAAGGTTTAAGATTTTTTTTCTAGTAGATAGCCAATTTTGATAATTTTTACTATTCTTGAAACAGAAGCTTACTGTTTGAATATAACAACCCAATCACTTTAAAAGCAAAATAGATATAAAATAATTTTATATTTTTTTAATAAAATGCTGTAAACTGTATCGAATTGAAGATACTTTCACAAACTGTGTCCTATATCTTATTGTAAATTTTTATAAACATTTTCTTAGGTACAGTACCATTGACACCAGTTCCATAGACAGCAGCAATCGGCAGCACTGTTTGCAGTGTATATAAAACACATATACTGGACACCTCATGAATAGAGTCACGTCCTCTTTGTCGATGAGAGTCGTTTCAGTCTGAAACGAGCCAGTTCTTATCGAGGGAGGTAGAGACATGCTTTCATCCGCTAACATCAGGGAAAATGCCTGCTAATGTGGACCGAATGTGCTCGTATGGAGAGGCGTTATGATGAATGGAGGGAAGGAGCTCTACGTTTTCGACAGAGTTTCAATTATCGGAGATCGTTACTGTTATGAAGTTACGATACTTACTGTTATTGTTATCCTTCCTTACGAGCGTTTTTGACGGTGTGCCATTGGTATCCACTTTGTTTTTATGACAATGCACTATGACACAGGTCAGTGCATCGTCATAAAAACACAGTTTTAGTGACAATGAACTGCCACACAGGTCTCATGGACTTGAGGAGCTCTTGGAAAGTGAAGATATCCAAGGATCTTATAGCCAGCATACTCCCCTGATTTAAATCTCATCGAACATGCGTGAGATATTGCGAATACGCATGACTGCACTATCTTACCCTCCAGAGAACACCAGACAACAAAGGTATCTATTCCTTGAAGGATAATATTCCAAGCACTGTAAGATAATGTGGTGTTGAGTATCGGAAGACAGTGTAATGCAACCGTTACGGTCAGGGAGGCCATATTCTTTACTAAGGCTCTTTGATTTGTTGTTCTTATTGGCCAAGGCAGTTGCTTATACAAACGCCATTCTGTCAATAAAGTCTTTTTCTATTCGTTCCATAATGTTTGCGTTCTATTAATGTCTTATCTCGCTTACTTTGCTCACCGCATACGTACTAAATCGTGCCTCGGTGGTATGAATTTCATGTCTCCAGTAGAATTTTCTGCGGAATTACGTCTAGAATTAGAAAAATTGCTTATGATTTGTACACTAGTATATTATCAAAAATTTGCATTTTCCTTTACAACATCGTAAGGATCTGAATTTGCAATTATAAAGGTATATTTGTCTGAAAGACGAAAACAGTCCCTAGTTGAACGAATCCATTTTAAAATTTAAGAAAACTTCTACTCTCAAGGCATTGAAGAAGGGGAAATTTATGCGAATATTTTAATTTTTTTCAGAACTTGTAGCTAAGAAGCTGAGGAAGAGGGAGGAATACGTTAGAAATTATGATTTGTTTTCAGATGGTGTCCATGATGAATGTTACGTTTCTTGTGAATTATGCCTTTCTTCCATATTCGAAGAGAAATTTAGTATAAACATCTGAAAGAAATTTGACACTGAGATATGGGTGTTTCTTTTTAACTATTTTTTAATTCTTTTCGTAAAGCATTAGTATTGTAGTTTATATATGTAAATGTGAATCAATGTTTTAAGTTGTAGATGAAAATTTCTTCCCCTACAAAGCGATTTAGTTTATTGTGATTCTTTTATTGCATTCAGAGGGCAGGCAAATCACAGCGTAATCCCTGTAGAGCTAAACAATGCTGATATAAGTCCGGCGATACGGAGTTGAACTCTCTAAATGCATTTAGTTTCCTAACACGTCTTTAGATTGTTCACGCTTCCGTGATCCGCAACCACGATGCCACCCCGGAAAGAAGAAATACGCAGCGTGCGTCAAAATCAATTATGGCCACCATAAAAATTGGCCCTTTCTGTAAAATCTCCGCGTCTTCTGGCATTCCAAACAACGCTTTTTCCTTTGCTTCCTTTTCGAATTAGTTTTCTGGAAACAGATGAATGTAATAAAGTTTGCTTATTTTTTTAGTACCTCTCCAAAGCAAAAAGTCAAGATTTTGCTCCCACTTCTTTCGCTTCTCTCATAATGCATTGGTATTGTGTGAGAAGGCAGTTGTTTACTAGAAAGAATATTATCAGACTTGTTATGCTTTGTATAGCTCCGTTCTTTGCATCTGAAACTGTTCTTGTATTTTCCTCTATTCTGTGCAAAAAAAGTCATATTTCCTCTTTCTACTATTAGGTTAAAAAGGATTTGGAGATGATATTATACCTTTATGCATACACGTTTCGTTTTTATATCAGTGTTCGTATTTTCAGTTCTTATTTCTTTTCTGTAGTCCAAAAGCTTGTTTAGTGATTGCGAAAGGCTTCCAATTCCATAGTAGTCAAATACACAATTATGAATTTTGCTTCCATCAAGTAAAATATAAATTACCTTTTTTGTGGTATGCCGAGCGACGTTCATATTATGCTTCATAAAATCTATTTACAATGGTTCAAAAGCGCTTACTTCAGAAAGAAAAGACTTTAATTTCTCAAGGACTTTTATAAAGGAAGTAATTTACCTTTTTGCAAGGAAATGTAAGCTTTTGAACTTGGATGTGGAACATAACATTACAATATTGAAGTTTTTATTGAGAAGAAAAAATCCCTTCCAACTGGAATATTTAATTGTTAATGAAAACTATAATTTAAAAAGACCTTTAATATCTGGCCCTTCTACTTTTAAATTAGTTAAATCGAAAAATGTAGTAGCACAACAGTTTGTCCGTGTTTTTTGTTTCGATGAAGAACTTATTGTGCTTGCTTAATTTGAACTTGGTGTGCTTGCTTAATTAACAATATTTCCATGAAATTTCGCATTGAAAAAATAAGAATTTTATACAAACAGTTATACCAGCGTTTCTCAACCTTTCATTATTCGAGGCCCAGTTTTCAATCATGATTTTCATCGCCCCCCCCCGCATACAATAAAATATATACAACAATAATAAATATTGTTACGAAAAATTCGGCGGTTGCGCCTGTATGTAAGCTTTCCGGCATAGCACTAGGGTTGCCATAAAATAGTGTATGGCAGGGTTGCCAGATTGGCGACTTTATCGCCCATTTGGCGACCAAATCGGCGATATCCCATGGTCCATTCGGGAAGCTTCTAGAATAACTTCCTGTCGAGATATTTCTCGAAACGTGTCGAACTTAAAGAAAAGCTATATAAACCCTTGCGTGTCCGAGAGCGAGGAGTTAGTTAGTTGAGTTAGTGAGTTAGTTGTTGCAAGTTGCGAGCAGTGTGATTAGTTGTGAGAATAGCTGCTACGCGAGAGTTCTGTGAACGGAAAGCAATCGAGATAGTGCTTTGCCGTGAAGCTATCTTTACAGTATAGCTTGAAAATGGATTGGTGATTGTTCCACGGTGTTTTATTATAAGTTTAATGCTGCCGTGAAGCTACCTGTACAGTTACAGCCTGAAGCTGTGTTGCTGATTGTTCAGCGTATTTATTGTAGATTTTCGACGCTTTTAAAGGTGATTTTGGAACTGTGCTGTAAATAGTGATTCCTGTAAATAAATTGTGCTTTTTATTGTTCTGCATCGTGTTTTCATCGGATACTCTCAAATCTACGAACCCGTAAAAACGCAACAATATATTAAGTATTTTGATTTCTGTTTTTAAATTATCTCTAACTAACTGCCAAAACAAGATAAAAAGCGTGCCAACGCTGGCAAGAAACCGCATCTGGCATTTTGCTAAGCGGGCGGTGAAAAAATGAAGCGAATAGAGGCAGGAAAAATTTAATTGTTATATTTGAAATGAAAGCCAAATAGGGAGATAACGTTAAAAGAATATAGAAGTGCAAAAATTCGTTAATGAAAGTTACCCTAGACGGGGTGAGCTAAATTTAGAAACTGGGAATACTTTATTTTGGAATAATAAGAGAAATAAAATAGAAGCATGGCTAAAGAAAAGAGAAAAAAATAAGTAATATGGTTTGTGGAAGCCGTTTCGAGCATGCGCAGAGCTAATGTTTTCTCAAAGGAAGAAGGAAAAAGTTCGATAACGCAAGTTTCATTTCTAATTCTAGTCGATCGCTATCGAATCTATCGTATGTTATATATGTTTTCGTGTTAATTGCAATTCACCATATTAAATATTCACGCCAGCAGATTTATGCAGACCCATGGATAATCTTTTAAGCGGGCGTAAGTGAGCATTAGATGATACTCAAGCATCAACAAGTACACGGACGAGCGAGGTTCCGAAAATAAAATTAAGAAAATATTCTCAAAAATAGTTAAATTTGGGGTTTACCAGCACTGAAGAACAAAGGCCCCTGTGTGTCGTTTGCTCAAAAATGTTGGCCGCAGACAGCATGAAACCTAATAAACTTAAACGACATTTGGAAACGCTTCATATTGAGTACGTACACAAACCCAGAGAATTCTTCGAATTAAAATTATATGGAAAGCAAAAATCATTTTTAAAGAAACTTTGTCTGAGGATAAAAAAAGCTTTAATTGCATCCTACAAAGTTGCATATGAAACAGCCAGATGTAAAAAACATCACATCGTTGGTGAAGAGTTTATTTTGCCAGCTGCAATTAAGATCAATTAAGATTGTAGAAACTATGTTTGGAGATAATTTTTTAAAACACTAGCACTCGATACTTCTTTCAAATAAATCGTTGCTCGTCGAACTAGTGATATAGTTGAAGATGTACAGTGTCAGCTTTTCTCGAAGTTGCCTGACAAATTGTTTTCAATACAGCTTGATGAAGCAACATATAGTAATAAAGAGGCTCATTCCATTGCCTATGTTCGATTTTGTGATAATATGTCAGTAGTAGAAGAACTACTTTTCTGCAAACCAATAGAACTCAAAGCAACAGCACTCGCATTATTTGCTATTTTAAATGATTTTATGAATAAGGAAAACATAGAATGGAAAAATTGCGTCGGAATATGCAACGATGGTGCTCGTTCAATGTCGAGAAGTTTCCAGAGTATTCAAGCACTTGTAAAACAAAAATCGCCTCAGTGCGTGTGGACAGATTGCATGATCCACAGAGAAGCTTTGGCTTCCAAACAAATGAGTCCTGCTCTGAATATTGTGTTAACTACGGCTGTAACTGTAGTAAATTATATCAAAATGAGACCCCTGAAATCAAGAATCTTTTCCGCATTTTGTAAAGACATTGGTGCAATACATTCAGCGTTACTATTTATTGTGAGGAAAGATGGTTATCACATGGGAAATTCTTGCAACGTGTTTATGAAATAAGAGACGAAATCGTCATTTTCCTAGAAGAAGGAAGCAGACCAGAAGCCGGGAATTTGTGATAAAATTGAGCAAAGGCGTAGTTGGGTTTTCAACGCCCGGGGACAAGTGAAGGTCTTGCACCTCTTTCTGTATTCCAAGAATGAAAAATGTTTCATTCTAAAACTTCTTAACATCTGTTTGGCGCCCCTGGATGCTGCGCCCGGGGACAGATGTCCCGCCTTGCCCCACCCTAGCTACGCCACTGAAATTGAGCAACTTAGTCGATATATTCGAGAAATTAAATAACTTGAATCTTTAACTCCAAGGAGCAAATACACATATGTTGGCTACGAGTGATAACGTTAATGCTTTGAGTAGAAAATTCAAATTGTGGAGCAGAAATTTAAAGCAAGAAAAAAAAATCTAACAATGTTTGCAAATGTGAATGATTGTACTAAAATTTACAAGGCTGAAGAAGAACATGTAAAAGTTGTTTTTGTAACCATTAAAAACCATTTATCCATGCTCGCAAAGAATTTTAAAAAATATTTTCTTGCTGAAGACAAACTGATAGCAAGTTACGAGTAGATTAGAGATCCATTTCATAAGACTCCCGGAGGACTCTCAGTTGACGAGAAAGAAAAAATCATAGACTTCATGACAAGTGGCGAAACCAAAAGACAATTTAGTAATAAATCATTATTTGACTTTTGGTCAGGAGTAGAGGATTATTTTTCTGCATTAAAAACAAGGGCATTTCGCATTCAACAATATTACCATTTCAACATCCTACCCTTGTGAAATTAGATTTTCTGTTGTGGCTTCTTTGAAGACAAAATATCTATCTCGGCTAAATATAGAAACAGAACTGAAAGTGGCTATTTCTAATATTGAGCCTTCCTTCGAAAATCTTTGCTCTGCAAGACAAGGCCAAGGAAGTCACTAATAATTATTAAATTTGTTTTTAATTTGGTATGTTTGGATTAAGTAAGTTTTGATTTAGAAGTTGTTTTACTTTAATAAGTTAATTATTAAATATGTCAAAATGTATTTTCTTTTCTATGTGTATGCGTGCTTTCCTTTCAGTCAGTTAAACAATTTTTTAAATAATGTTTTCTCTTGAACATTCTCGCGCCCTCTAGTGTGATCGCGCCCACAGGTTGAGAATCACTGAGTTATACAGAAAAGGAAACTAGCAGTTAGGTCAAGACGCAAAAGAAACACGCCGACATGGAAACTAAAACAAGGATGTCGACAACCTTGTATTCGGCGTAGATTTTGTAAAATCCCAATCGATTTCGAGGACAAAACGATTCCCCGTCATCAGGAGCAAAAAATTCTGCAAAAGCGAAAAAGCGAATGTCGATCACATTTATACCCACAAGCGACCAGTGGAAGAGCCGATAGCGCCATCTATCGGCAGAAATAGTAACTAAAATGAAGGGTTAAGTTAGTAGAATTTTGAAAGCATTAGGACTGGATTAGAATGGAAGTCATTGACTAAATTGTGAATGTAAAATGCTTCAAGAGAATCCAATTCCCTACTAGAACCAGCTTTCTGGATAATTTTAGCAGAACCAAACTCAAAGCACAACTGTTTACCGTAAACCCTTTCCTGTTTGTTTACCTCCTCATGCTAAGTCATAGCACCCGGCTAAGCAAAAAAAATTGCTTCATTTTACTATTATGTATTTCGAGCTCTCAAAGTTTGTTCTTCAGAATCTATTCTTGCTAAGGAACTCAATTATTTAAGTTCTGTTGCCCTTGACCGAGGATTTTCTCCCGTAGCCATTGATAAAAAGCTGTTACAATGTTCTTATCGTGCCATCTAAGAACACATTTTGAAGTCAGAACTAACATTAATAGCCTTGCCGTGCTTCCATTTCATTCTTCTATCAGTTACAAAATTGCACGGATTTTATACAAGTTTAATTTTTAAGTTGTTTTCTCTCTTATAAATAAAATCCGAAGTTCGGCTCTTAAAGATTCTGTTTCTGACTTTAATTCTTGGGGAATTTATAGCATATCGTGTCAGTGTGGCTCAAGTTATATTGGCCAAACGAAAAGAGCATTAAAATTTGGCATAAAAGAACATGAATCTTACGTCCGAAAAAGCGAAATTAACAAATCTTCAATAGCTAATCATAGTTTTAAATTCAATCACAATTTTGATTTCGGTTCTGCTAAAATTATCCAGAAAGCTGGTTCTATTAGGGAATTGGATTTTCTTAAAGCCTTTCACATTTACAAAAAAATTATCCTGTTTAGTCAATGACTTCACTTCCAATCCAGTCTTGCTTAATGCCTTGAAAATTCTACTAACTTAACCCTTAATTTTTAGTTATTATTTCTGCCGATGGACGGTGTTATCGGCTCTTCCACTGGTCGCTTGTGGGTATAAATATGATCGACATTCCCTTTCTCGCTTTTGCAAAATTTTTTGCTCCTGATGAAGGGCGACCCGTTTTGCCCTCGAAATCGATTGGGATTTTACAAAATCTACGCCGAATACAAGGTTTTCGATTTGCCTAGTTTAGCAGTTAGGTAATGATGAATAGTCTAATGTAACTAAAAATATGGTGTGAGATATGCATTTTTTAAATTTCAGTAATAGTGCGAGAGTTTATAAAAATTGCTGCTTATTTATACAGGAGGTGGAAAAATTGTAGTATTTGGAGAGCACTAGATTTCAGATTTCAAGCTTATTTTCATTTGCAATATTTTGGGGGCCCTGAATGATTCTGAATTTGATCTACTGTTATATAACGCAAATTTTGAACTTTCAACATTACTAAAGAATTTAATTTCATACATTGAGAATTATAGGACGTAAATGGGAGAAATATTAAAATTTCAAACAGAACAAATTGTCTGCACTCATTTGTAGCTCATATCACTGTCCTGAAGACAGATGCGTCAATGATCGTAATATCAGAGTCATGTCTGAATGCCTACGAAAGCGAAAGACTCCATCCAAAGTGGAAGACCAAAATAATTACTAAACCAAAATAATTACTAACGCATGAGAAAGTTCATGGAAAATTATGTTGAGTGTTAAAAGGATTAATATAAAAATCCATAAAATAATGATTGCTTACATTAAGGCAGAACTCAGTATTCTCATAAAATCAGCCATTTCTACAAAACCTTCCTGCCGGGAGCTTCACAGTGTTAATATTCATAGGGGGTTACTATACGAAAGCCTTTGATAACCAGCAGGAACACCCAGAAAGACAACGCGTTCACCTGGGTTGGAACTCCGAACCGAACAACCAGTATTCAGCGACTTTTATCGCTCGGCCGCAGAAATGCAATTATGTATTTGTGTGTGTGTGCGTCCATCTCTCTTGTAATTTGCATTTCTGGAGGATCTACCATCCAATCGCTGAACGCTGATATTTCGACAGATATTCAAACCCCAAAGAACAGGCTGATACAGGAAAAATCTCGTGCTTTTTCTCGTGTAACACAAATGCGGTCTGTTAAATGACTCAGATGCACTTGCAATTAACCCTCGAGGCAACTTCTGAAGCGTCTGAGAGTTAATGTCTCTAGATACGTTGAGGGCGCGGGATAAATTCTGGTTTATCTGTTAGCCGCCAAGTGTCCTCGTCTTTCGACACTTGTCACTCGTAACATAAATACGAGATAGTTTTCCTTTAAATATCCGCTACGAAAGCTGTCCTTCTCTTAGGCAAATAGCCCCCGTAAGCTTTGCGGTAATCCAAATGATGGTGACTAAACAAAAGCGAACGCGACAAAAGCCCATAAAACAAACCCTATTGTGATAATTGCTCACTCGACAAATACCCACACCACATTGATATAAGCCTAAATTGATGAAAGCCCACACTGACTTCCTGTATGGTGAAATTAATATTTTTCAGTTATGAAGCAGATTCATGAAAAAAGATAAAATAAAAAATAGATAAATTAAATTAAATTAACAAATATTTGAACAATAAATTAAAATAACGGAACGCATTTTATTTTGGGCTCCGGCTGAATTAAAAACCTATATGTATATAGAAACGAGAATCAATCAAAATAAAATAAATATAATTAAAAACATATATCTATGTGTAACTTCGTTACAATATTTGCATGATAAAGGGAAGTGCACCTCGTGTAAGTTCGGCAAAGGGAGGTGAAGGGGAATGTTGACTACACCGCTCTTTTAATTCTACAAAATTATGAGTATAACATGCGTGCAAATTTTCATCATGTGCAGAGGATAATTCATAAATTATTTAACAGTTCAGAAAAATTTTTTATAACGAATTTAAGATGGAGAATTCAAACCAAACTTTTATTTCAAAGAAAAAGATAAAAGCATCCCATTCTGTTATTGTTACGAAAAAATTTGTGTGCGCTATAAGAAATACTGTCTTAGTAGGCAATTAAAAGCAAGGCTTCAGATAATTTAGTTAAATTTTGACTACTTCAATTTTATATAAATTACCTTCATTCCCACTTGAAATTAAATATTTAATCATAAGAATTATTATTTATGAAATTATTTAGGAAATCATGATTATTTAGGGTTTTCTGAAACTTTGCGTTCTTTCTAAGTGGACATTCATCATATGGGCTTTCGTCATTCAGTTTTCTAAGTGGCCGCAGGGTATTCAGGCAGGGAATCATTTGCCTTCATTTTCTTTTGTCCCAAGCTGAGTGAAAAGGTTGTTTAAGAGAGGGCAACCTTGCTTAATTTCTTCATCCCCTTTCGAACTTAAGGTGCCAAAGAAAGGCCTCAAAAGGGAGGGAGGACAGAAGAGCCATTAATGTTGATGAGAAATAAATTAAAGAAGATTTTAGACAATTTTTGTTATTTACTAGAAAATAACAATATCTGAAATTTCTCTGGCAATTGTAGTTATAAAATTCTTTCTTTCATTTTCTTTACTTTATTTCTTGAATTTAATCTAAAGATTTAGCTATAATTTAAAATATTTTTAAAATCTTCACTAACTAGAAAGTGAAAGGAATGAAATATTACTGAAGACGATTTGAAAATATTTCTTAACCATTTTACAAGGATAATTCACTGTTTTAGCAATAGATGCAGTGTAAATGCTAATTGTTCTTTGTATAGTATCTCTAACAAATTTTGGATAAATTAATTAAGCATGTCTGTTATATCGAAACAAAATCATTATATAAAAGTAAAACTATTAAATTATTTCTAATAAATTAAATTATTACATACATTAAAATTTACGCAAGAGTAATATTTTTCATTTTAACGTTCGTGTGGTTGAAAAAGGATTTAACCATTTGAATAACTTAAAAAATGTAAGATTCTGAACTCAAGAACAACAGGATTTAAGATTAGAGCTTACAAACCATGAGCTCAGGGTTGTACGAAAAGTAATATTGCACATTAAAAATAAATTTTAATTTATTAAAAATTGTTATGTTACTCAATTGACTGGAAATGCTTTTTATGAAACAGTTCATTTTACTTTATCATGGTTATTTAAAAACAAAAAACAAAAACAAAAACAAATTAGTGAAGCAGATTTAGAGTATTTAGAAACTAAATTTCATTGGAAATTAGTTTCCAAAAATTATTATGGCTTCAACCAAGAGATCTTTGAGACGAAAAATTCGACGCTTAGTATATTAAATGCTTTAAAACATAGAATAAAAATGCAAAATGGAAAACAACTCATTTTCAGATGATTTCAGTTATAGATTGTATTTATAAAATTAACTACTTTTCTAAGCACACTTTTTTAATCACCGCACGAAAGCACACATTTATACATTTTCTCCTAGATAACCCAAGAGGTCATAATGATGAACAAATTGTTTTATATTTCAAAATTTCACAATGTACATTAGAAGCATTGGCTAGGGATATTGCCTGATATCAACTAGTAAAAAAGGGAGATTACGAAAAAAAAGTTTTAAAAGGTTCGAGCAAAGACTAACCTTTCTTCCGAAAATTTCGTGTTCAAGAAAATTGGTTTTCGAGAAAGATGAGCATTAGTTTCTGATAAGTTTGTATTGCATAACATTTTTAATGCAAACTTCTCAAATGTTCAGTTACTTGATTACGAAAACAGCATATGAGGATTATCACATACACCTCGAAGATAATTGTCCCTATCAGGAAAGTTAACGCTGAAGTGTAAGCTGGAAAAAAAATTAGTTGTACCTTAAAAAAAATCTATCCCCTGGAGGCTGAGAGAAATCGTTGTGCCAATTCATTTTCTGGAAAACTATCTTTTTTTAGCATAGTGATTATATTCAAGCACCGCATGCTGGGGTGTCTGCAGGTAAATGGTCACTTTCACACTAACTTGTAGCCTCTCTCTGCAATGTCACATTGAGAAATGAAATAAAAATAGGGAAGATAAAAATAAAAATCTCTTGTGAAAACGAAAGAAAATTTGACGATGGAGATTAACGATTTCTTTCATACATTTCTTGATATAGGCGTTTAAATTCATTTCGAATTATAACAATTAAATAAAGGGCATGCTGTTTTGCTATTAACATTTTAATTCAAGAACTAAGACAGACTTAAAAATACCCTGTCATAGCGGTAAAATCTTTTTTTTTCTGTTCTTTGATAAATATTATTTCTACCATTTTTAATAGCGAAACATAATTATATTTAATCTCAACCATATAACGTTAAAAATAGCAACTGAGGAATTTCACAATGATATGTTTCCTTTTCACATACACATATCAAAATTAAATAAATAAATAATAAAATACAGTTTCAGATTTATCATCGAAACATTATAGCTAATCGATTAATCAGAAGTAAGAAAAGCTTGTTAGCTACCTAATAAAATAAACAGATAAAGTATTGATAAAATATGCAAACAGACATATTTCTGAGGTATTAAAATTCAAATCTGAGTACTCCATTTACTATAATTACAATTATAAATACATTTTATAGTGATAAAAACCATGTGTTCTTCGTGGGATTTTATCAATGTGGGCGTCTATAAACATCGGCTGATATCAGTGTGGGCTTAAATCAATGTACACTTTCATCGGTGTAGCCTTATCAAAGAGGATTTGTTTTGCGGCTTCTGTCGCATGCGCTTTCGTTCAGTGGGCTTTTGTCGTGGAATCCCAAATAATACTCTTTGGAAAAGTTTCGATGTGGAGAGTTCCTTTAGAGCCACATGGATCTGGATTGTCTGGTAAGGTACTGAGGTACATCGGGAACTGCTTTGGTTTATACCTTGAAAACTCTCTTGAGACACGGTTTCATCTTGATGAGTAAATTACTGTGAAAAGCTCTAGATATATTCTAAAGGAGCTATTATCGGAAAACGCTTACTAGTATCAGGATGACAAAGCACTAATTTATATCGTAAAATAAATGGCACAATGGTTTGAAGAAGACGAAAATTAAACATATTGCTTTAATGTCCTGCAACTCAAAACCATCGGACATCTGTGGGGTATTTCACAAGACAGACTTGAAAAACCTGTTTCCTCCTCGAACTTCATTAAGTGAAATAGCCTGTATTTTGAAAGAGCAAAAGCTCAAAATATTTTTAATGTTTCTAAAGACTTAATTGTTTTCAAGAAGAATCGCTGCAGTGTTATTTATTAAAGTATTGCACTACATATTCAGATGTTTCGGTTTCATTATTCAATATCTATATTATAACTAAATTTATTATAAATTGTACAGCTTAAATGTGTTATTAAAAGTAAAGTTATTACAGAGATTATTAAAAATAGATATATTGCTCTTAAATCATTTAGTTAAGCAACATAGTGAAACAACATATGTAACTTCGATTAACGTAAAATTTACAAAATTAATATAGACACACAGGTTTTTAAATGTATAAAGGGCTAAAAAATTAACTCAATGTAAACGCAACCGTTGCGTTTGTTTCAAGTTGAAGACAGGAAATATTTATAATATCTAGTATATGGTTCTCACTCATGTACATAAATGTGGAGTCTAAACAAAAATTCCATTTCTCATAGCGATTTTTATTTAAATAATATCTTTAATGAGACAACTCTGATTTTTACTGTACTGCTGGGCAGATTTGCCTCGTGAGCTGCCTCAGCTGTGATGACATTGATTCAGTTACAAATGCTGCAATATTGGATTAAAATTGCTCCACGATGTAGGAAGTGCATCAAGTATTTTACAGTTGCATGAAAGGTAGAGTATGCAGTGATATGCGAATAATTAACATTTCACTCCTTGCACCCATTACAGGCAAGAATAATAACATTTGCATGCGATATAAAGGGCAGAGAGAAAGACGATCTTTCTTTCGGAAACAGAATTTTTTCGGTGTTATTTCTACAGTGATATTTATTACATACAGGTCTAAGAATCTGACTGTCGATAAATTGTACACTACAGGAAAGATGGATTATCATACTATGCTAATTGCTTGATACACTGATCGAGATCCATTGATTGTTATGAAAATTTGCAGTCAGTGGATCAGGAAGACCATATAGAGCAATCTGGAGAACAACATCACCCACTATTAGTCGGTGCTGGACGTGACAAACATCATGCTCGCAATTGTTAGGGATCGAACAGCCACATCACGAATCCATGTCGGGAAACTGTGTATACTGCACAGGGCCAAGTTTTCCACATTATAGGAGAAGAAGTCTGCAAAGCCACGGACATCGATTTGGCTTCTCTTAACGATGCAATACGGGAATGGTCACCTACAACGGTGCTTTCAAAGATGCAGATGGACATCGTCTTTCTGACGAATCCCACTTTAACTTTCTGACGAATTATTACTTGCAGTATCATATCCACATGAAGAGGTAAAGAGAAAAAACTTGCCTTCTTCATAGTGATACCAATCCAGCACCTGGATTTATATTATGAAGTTCGTCGAAAACAAATCTCAATCACCTCTAACCAACATATCCATCATTTTGACCGGCATCGCCATATTAAAGTTTTAAAGCGTTTCGTTCTCCCATGCATTTGGAGCCTCCTTCCTTCGAACTTCCCAGTGGCATGTGATTCAAAAACTTTTAAATAAGAATTCGCATTGCTGCTTCTTGTGCAACAGAAGAACATATGCGCAATATGCGAAAAGTGTTAAATGGAAGAGTGGCTTATTGTTCAGATGCCGTATTCAGTTCGGAAAGTTAAAACAATCTTCAAGCAATAATAGAAAGTGAAATGTGAAGGATGAAATAACAAAAATAGAAAGACAAGTTTACCGTTAAATAGAAATTTTAATTAAAAAAAAACGCTTCAGTAATTTTCTTGTTTATATTGGATATTGTAAAATAGTAAAGTTTTAGATGGGAGAGTGCATATGAAATGTATCTGTTAGCTGAATGTTAAGCACCTAATGAAATTTTAAACTTGCTTTATTTTCGAGAAGGAAGTTTTCACTTCAGTCCGGGAGTCTTTGCTTGTTTTAAACTCTTAAAATATTTTCATTTCATAATGATACTCCATATAGTAATAGTTTATAATATTTCTTATTGATACAAACTCTTTTTGCCTCTGCTTAAAGAACTGATACTCTTATTAAATATATTGTAAATTATAAACATAGTGCAAATGTATAATTTCAGTACGCGTGTTTTGTACCTTATGCGGTTTTATATGGTGTAAAGGTAGCATTCAGTAGGTTTTTAAACCAAACACATTTGTGCATGATAAATGTCTAAACTGCTTTTTCAGGTTTCTATATAGTTTCAATGGACATGAGTGCAACTAACTGGCTGATCCGTTAAGCGTCTCATTTGAGCAGAAAATAGTGCTTTGTCACTGTTATTTCAAATCATTTCAGGCATCTTTCAAATGATAATTGTTTCTGTAACGGGAATCAGGAAAATGCTGTTCTAGTTTTGGAAACAAAATCAGTAACTTGCGGCCATGTCTTGTGAATATACTAGATGGGGAAAGGTGGAGAAATCCTCATTGCTAATAACTTCAAAAAATAGCAATTTGAAAAATTAGATCTTTATATGTGAAAAATTAGATCTTTATATGTGAAAAATAATATCTTTTGTACTGAGTCTACTGTGACTTTTAAGTAAGAGTTAAATTAATAAATTTATAGGAAAAAAAACCTTTTATCATGTTGTTACATTGCATACAATCCACAAATAGCGGTACCTCTTCATCTAAAAAAAATCTGGGCATAAAACTTTCCGAGCAGATTTCTGATCTCTAAATGTCTGGGATGACAGTGATCCAGTGTGTTTCCAGACCTTGCTATCTTGTTTCGTATTTGCAAATCAGATAGCTGAAGCAGAATTTCAACTCCAGTTTATTATGAGTTTTGGAGTCAAAAGTTTAGGTACTCATCTAGCGCAGACTTTCGACGTTACTGACGTTCACACAAGGTTAATCCATTTATTCAACATTGATGTTCATTTCCGTAGCAATCTGAGGAACTGTTACATTTCTTGACTTCAGGGAACATTTATTCAGCGGTATATCCGCACAGTGGTATGGTTTAGGATATTTTCGAGCAAAATTTTCCCTTTCCTAAATATTTCAGCTTATTATTTGATTGGGGCATAAAAGTGCTGTGTCGCCATACATTAATTATATAATCGTAAATGTTTTTCGATTTTAAGCTTTCATTTGTCAGGAACTCAATCACCGAATGATCCTTGATATTTTCAACATTAATAGACGAACCTCAGACAGAAGTACCAATCACTTTCGTCTTCGACATCCTTAATATGCTTTTAAATATTAAGTATAGAACCTGCTGTGTATGTTTTTCTTTTCCAATGAATGATGAAATAATTTCACAGCGGTTGATCTCTCTACACATATAATGTCAGATTTAAGTTTAAAATTTATTGAAGCCTCTCACAACTATTACTATGCGCAACTCGAAATTATAAACAATGATAAAGTTCGCTCCGCTTTGTTCCATACATATTTGTGAAGTATAAATGATGCTTTCTTAGAAAATAATTCATCCGAATCACTAAAATCGATATTTGATTTCAAATATAAACAGTCAAATGTCTTCAAAGGTGCTATATAATAATGTCACCTCTAATATTTTCATTGCATTTGCATCTAAAATAGCGTTATGGGATAAATATTACGTCCTCCGCAAAATGCATTGAAAATTTCAAAACGTACAGCAGAAGTTTAGTAAACATGTTTATCATCTGCCTAATATTTTATCGAATCTCATCTATGATACCAGTATTAATCAAGCCTGCTTTGTTAAGTTTGAAATAGCCGTTTTTCTCAAGAATACATATGTGTTCTGCATATGTGAATGCATATGTGTATTTTGTAACGTTCGATTATGTTAATTAACCATTTATTTATTTATTTAGACCTATTTATATTAGGAATATTATTTAGACCTGTGATGTCACTTCTTTCCATTTCCAAGCCAGAATGCAGATTAGCTAACGTGTATTTAAGTTAAAGATTTTAGCCTGTAAGACAGAGTGCACTCTGCCTTTCAAGGTCACGTTACTAGGATGCCACCTCTGGTAAGTTTTGTAATCTTGGCCTAGCATTATAATTGCTGGTATTTAAATATAAGTGCCGGTTATGTTTTTGAGTCATCTTCGCATTAAATTGATTGTACAGCCTTCGCTTACCAGCTTACTTGAATTTAAATTTTACATTTGACTGTTTATTTAAGTTATCTCGCCATAAAAACTGGTTGAGTTGTAAGCATCAGGTGGGCTTTCTGTTCTGCCTTAGTTTCAAAAAGGTCTCTTAGAACCTACGCAAGGGTGAGTTAACCTACGCAAGGGTGAGATTTTATACTTAATGATAATTCGCTGCTAGTCAACCTAAAGATAGGTAGCAATTTATAATAGGTAACAGTTTATGATATAATGTTCTCTTTTTTAAACAATAACTACATTGTTCTCTGTCACACAGAATTTCCTCGTTTCTAAATATTATCTAAACAGTGTTTCAAGTATATAGGTGGAAATATATTTTCCCTAAAATATGTAAACAATTTTGTAGAAGAATTTGGAACTGGTTTTTGATTAGTGGTCAGTTGATAAAGCAACTAGTCGCGTAATATGCAGATAGGATCAATTAGGATCATTTAAGGTCTTCAGAACTATTACTAGATTAACTGTTGAGAAATCACTTAAAATAAATTCTTTTTTAAGGGAGATGTTTATGTTACCGGCAGACTGAAAATAATATTTGCAATATACCTAAGCTTCAGTGTGTAAAAATCCAAGCTACAATGTTGGATCCGACACTGTATAAGAAATCCATATATTTTGCAAAATGCCTGCACTTATACATTACTTCACTCAACGCAAATAATACCATGCCGTTAACGACTGCAATATTATAAAATGTTATGCATCATTACATCTGTGTAAATTAGGATTCGATGTGCTTAGTGGATAAAACACTTTCCCAAAATTTAGTGCTGCATTTGGAAGACATTTGCTCACTAATTACATTATGACCTAAATGATACAAAGTATTAATTCTTTAAAAAAAATAAACAGGAATGACGCATTTGTTTTTACTTTTTACGCCTATATAAATAATTTATCTCTAGGACAGTAATCGATGTGTATCGTTTTCTGATTATTTAGCATATATTATTGTAATATTAATGTATAAAAGGTTTTAATCGTGTATAATTAGCATAACAGTAAAGGTTTCTTTAAAAAGTATTTTCTTATCTCATCTTAATAGTTCTTATTCGAACACATTCAATAATTATACCAACCTATATTCACAAAAATAAAACTGTATTAACTGCTTTCGATCAGATTTGAAATTATTATTTTGATTCAATACCTAAATCTTTATTATATCAGAATGATATTAACATCTTTAGAAAAGCATAATTTCTTAATTATTGCAACATTTAGGAATTTGATATGAACGATTAGAATGCTTTGAAAATGTGCTCAAAATATTCAAATGTCAGTGCATGATAGAGAAAACTTAATTAATTAATATTATTTAATTAAATTAATAAACATTGTAGAAAATATAAGTGTTCGTAGCACTAAGAGTATCCATAACAATTGCAAAAATTTACTGTTGTTTTACATTTGTATATTATTATTTTATCATTGTATTTATAACTGACATTTTTCTGCCTTTAGGCTATTTGTTGTCTAATTGTTGTTAATGGAACGATATAATCTATCTTCAATTAGCAACGGATGTTTTATTTCTGAATATATCTCTATTAGAAACTAATATGTAGCTGATCCTGATAGGGGTACTGTAGCTTTATTAACACAGAATTTGGCCATGTGGAAGATATTCTAGCTGCTTGTTCGTGACATAGACGCTCAAGCGTAAATCATTTAACCATTTGGTGGACTGCGGCTAAGCACCCAACATGCTATGGTAAATTACATTTAAGGTTAGAAGTTATTTACACGCAGTCGGTGATACTATTAATTACTTAACAAAGCTCTCTTCAGTATAAAAGGTAAAGAATGTGTCTAATAAATTTGTAAATTATAGAATGATAGAGGTTAGGAGACGAATATACATGCTCTTATAATGTGACATTATCAAAATGAAATTATATCATTTATATAAAAGTATCTTATTTTACATATTGTGAAAACATTATGGATTCAAATATGTTGCTCTCTATCAAAGGGAAAGGAACTGTAATTTTCTTTACATGCTCGTCAGGCTTGATTACTGGTTTTTTTTTTTTTCATAATTCCTTTCTAACTCCCTCTTTCTTTCCCATCATAGATTATTCAAGGAAATTAATAGACATTTAGCAGATAGATAACGATTGTTAATTTATAATTATTAAAACTTTGATCACAGGAACAAAAAATATAGCCCTATAAATATTCCCAGGGTACGGGAAATAATAAGTGGTACTAATAAAACACTGCAGTGTCAAAAAGATATATTTGCTGTAGAACATTTGAGCATGCGATGTCTGGAAAGCGTCAGACCGCTTAGCGTTCTAAAGCCATAGAACATTAGGAAGAATCAAGAGCCTGGTGCTTTTATTTCCGTAATCAAAAATAAGGATGTCTTTACATGCGGTTTTTATATTTTGTTTCTGTGCTTATTAATTTATTGATATATATCAAATCATCAGATTTATTTTTGACTCTTTCCTACAAATCTATTTTTGTTAACATTTTTTCACAAGCATATTTGTGATGAGAATAGAGTGCACTACAGGATATTAAAAAAATTATGCACTAATTTTTATTTAGCGTTTTTTGATCTCTTTACCAGACAGATCGAAAAATAATGTTAAGAATTAAAGATTCTCCTTTTTTTCCTGAAAAACATTATTTACATGTTTTTTTTTTCAAAATCGTTCGTTACTTAAAAATAGTGCAATAATGGATTTTTAAATCAAAGAATGGTTTCTCTCTTAGTGACATTTGACTTTAATTGATGATGAGGTGGAATATCAAAGTTAAATAAAAATTTTAAAATCTGAATGTAAATTTACACTGCCTGTAGACCAGCAAATCTTCAAAAAAGACGACATCACGCTGAATTCACTGTCCACTGATAAAGATGGAATAATATTACTTTTAGAGGTTAGGATTATCTAGAGGTTACTTCTAGGGGTTAGGTTTTCTAAAGGTTATTGTAGAGGTTAGGATTTTCTACCTTTTAAGTTTTGCTCAGTCTAATAGGGTCAGTCTAAAGCATAAAATAAAATGTAAAATATTTTGAATTAGTGTATTTTATTCAATGCACTAAAAGTATGAGAGAAAGTTTAAGCATCATAATAATCTTAATCACGTACCTCAATTGTAATCCTGGATCTTCCATACAATGAAATAGAGTAGGACTTTAGCATAATTTTGTGGAGCAAGGGAAATAATTGTACTGAAATGAAATAAATAAGAATGACAATTCCATTCACTTAAATTTCTATTTGATAATTTTGATTTAAATTCCGAGATTATTAGTAACGTCATGAATTTATTTTTGCGAATAGGAATATTATAATGACTTGAAAAATTATTATTTATTTTTAGCACACTTAGCTAAAACAATATAAGTAAAAAAATTACATACTCCATATTTAAAGCATCTGCAGAATTTTGCACATAATAATATATAATACTATATACCATTGCAGATATTTTAAAATACAGTATACAAAAGTCAGAGTTTTCTTTAAATCTAGCTTTAAATGTTTTTTTCGTCACTCTAAGTACAGTTAGATATTAGAAAACTGAAATTTATCTAGAACTAATATTTGCATATTTTGAGGGAAATGCACTCTTTGTAGAAAACTAGTATGAACTATTATTGAGGGTTAATGAATGCAGATAAACACAACAAGAGAAATCCGCAGTAGCAAATCAGATTAGCAATTAACCAGAGGGCAGTTGGGGAAATTAGAACAGATCCGATCAAACAATTAACTGGTAACAATCGCATTATTGCTTCTGGCAATTAAATGTTTGGGAAGTCGAATACGTGTGACGAAGAAAAGCATATGTTAAGCGTTTACAGTTCAAGCTTAATTAGAAAAGTAGTACTTTGTCGGGAGTAGGAAATCATTATACACCGTGAAAATCATAACCTACCTATATTAATCTCGTATTTGTCCACGGAAGAAATCTGGGAGGTTAAAATTGCATTAGACGGGAAGAAAGTTTTTGTTTTAAAAAGTATATTTTCGCTAAGGATTCTTGTATCGCTATAAATACGTGTAGCGATACAAGAATGGATACTGCTGGATGGACGCAAATGAATACTTAAAATTTCGGCATTTAAAAACAATTTCCTCATATTTATACTTTCGGTCATATAATTAACAATAAAAACTCAGTTTAATTCCTAAATTCCCGAGCAAAAAAGAGTAATGTCTTTGTTTTAAGAAACACATCCGTTTATAGTAATAGTAATAATAAATTTTATGGTCTTTAGCATAGAAGTATTAAAATGTGCTATTGATGACTTTTTTCTATGATTCTAATCTATGAGCAAGCAGATCATAGATTAGAAGAGGTAATCATTATCAGATGCATTTTTGTAGAAGAATGAAAGCAACCAAGCAATGTAAGTGTGCAGACGTAGTGTACTTGATATTCAATAAATTCGCGCATAAATTTAACGTACTGTAATTAAAGAGAAGAACATGTTAGTCTATAAAAGGATCTCGCACGTATGAGAACGTTTTAAGTGTTTTTGATGAAAAATGCAAACGAAGAAATACAAAAGCGTAAGATAATTTCATTGAATCACACAAGCGCCATTTTTTTCTGTTCCATTTGCCATGTCTTCGGCTGTTGGAAAATTCGTTTGTTGGAATTCGTTCTGCTATTCGTTTGTTTAATGTTTAGTTGTTGGAAAAAGTTTGTTTTGTTGTTTGTTTGCTGTTGGAAAGTCGCTAGGTTTATTCGTGAAGAACTTATCGAAGTGCTGTCTGACATTCTCCAAAGAAGTGAAATCCAGACTGTTTAGAGAATTTTGGATTGATCTGAAGAGATGAAAATCCCAGAGGGGCAAGGTCTGGTGAATATGGAAAAGGGTCACATAAAACACCCCACCGTACTCAGTAAGTCTTTGCCTGACATTCATCGAAATGTGGGGTCAAATATTATCATCATGGAAAACAACACCTCGACGATTGTTTAGTTCACTGCACTTTGTTTTGATATCTGCTTTTAAAATCGCCATTTCGGAAATTACTTTTCGAATGTATAGCTGATTTGGTAGCAAGTGTTCATAATGTATAATTCCTTTGTAGTCCCGACATATACAGTACTACTTTTTTGGGATGCACATCCTCTCTCTGTGCTACTAAAAATTAAATTTGGCTCACTATATAATGTACTTCTGCTGCACTCTTAGCACGCCTTCGTGGTATAATGGTCAGCACACTCGGCGCGTATTCGAAAGGCCCGAGGTTCGAGTCCCGCCGAGGGCGTTGCTCATTTTTCATGACTCTTGCTTCGAAATAACCTCATGTTTCTAAAGTGGTGCTCAAACTAAAAAAGGTGCTGGATGATGATTCTCCACCACCAAGATTTGTCGATTGAGTCCTTTAATCCCCAGTCGCCCTTTAAAAGGGGAAGTATATAAAGTATTTCTCCCGCCTTCTTAGCATGCCTTCGGGGTGTAATGGTCATCACAGCGCATATTCGAGTGGTCCGAGGTTCGAGTACCAGCGAGAGCATTGCTTATTTTTCATATCTCCTGGTTTCAAAATAACTTAATGACGCTACAACTTCATGATCTTTTCCTTGTAACATTATTGCATAGTATCCATTTCTTATCTCTATTAACGAGCCATTTTTTTAAAAAAAAGCAAAGAATTTTTTCCAGCAAAGAATCCTATGCCGAATTTCGAGCTAACATATTCTGCTCTATTAAAGTTCTATTACGAATATATTGTGATGGCTTTCATATCTACCCTTCTTCAAATCACCATGTACTACATTTTTTTTTAATATTTAGTCTGTCTGATAGTTACTGAACTGTATTACTGAACATGGATTTTCAGCTAGTGCAAGTAGATACTTTATTTGTAAAGGATGGTCATCCAGAGCAGGTATCATCTTCCATATTAAAATTTTCGCTCATAAACTTCTTAAAGCCCCTTCGAACAGCCCTATGTCAGCAAAAATTTTACTTGTGTCTCGATTAAGGTCACTCTTTATCAGCAGTAGCCAAATACTTTAAAGAAACCCGACGGCAATTTGAATAAGTCCAGAACGTTCCGAATGACCCGATACTTCTACTAGGCGTTGGATTAAGCCTAATGAAGTTTCCTTTTAGTAGAGAGACATGATCGTTTTATAACAACTCGTTCGCAAAAGGCAGAACTGGATGAAAACTTACACGTTCGCTTTTCAAATTATGTAACAACATGCGCTATTATGCTAGAACCATACAAGGTGAATTAATGTCGGGATAACGTCCTTCAGAAAGATTTACTACAAAGATTTTATTAGTCTTAGAATAAGTAAGGAGAAATAATCAGATTGAAAGATAATAAAGAAATTAGCAAATTAGAGCTTTATATTTAGAGTCAATATCAGATTAACTTAGATAATGCCAGTTTAAAAAAAATGGATATCCCAAAGATACTTAACATAAAAGTGCTATGAAAAGTTTCTCTACGTTTTAATCTTTAGTACTGCAATCTCATGAATAAGTTCATTCGAAAACATAAATTAAATCAGATTTTTTTTTACAAATTGTTTTTGTATTTCGAATGGCGTCGACAGGCAATTTTCTTTCATCAAAGTAACAAAATTTATATTATATTCCGGATGGTGTACAATTAAATTATGTAATGTTGTAGATAAAAACAAATACCACATCCTGTGGTTCTCACTGTCGTTTTTTCCCGTTTTTCTGTTGTTTGTATTTGTAGGCATTTTTGTTTTATGTCAGCGGCTTGAAACATAAATTTTTGCATCTTACGGCAATAAAAAATGTTTTTTTAATGCACAAAGCCAAATTAATCCGCGACCAAATTTATCGGAGGTTCACAGTACTTCAGTTTTGCACTAAGCAGTAAATACCAATTAAGTTATAAAAAGGTAAATTAGAAGCATCATTTTATAATCCTTTCCTAATAGCAATTAGCAGCCCACCTCGAATGTTTTAATTAGCTACTAATAGAAATCATTGTTAAAAGTAATATTCCGACAAATTTGTACTTTTCTGTTAGTTAAAACTTCTGTTTACGACTTAGGTTTCTAATGGTTCTAGAAAGCTCACGAAAGTTATCATTTTTAAGTGATATATAAGCTAAATATTTAAAAATATTTCTGAATAAATAATCAGATAGTTATATTTTTCGAATAACTGATTTGGAAACATAGTATTTTGATGACGTGTTTTCGCTGTAGTTAGAGTATTAAATTGTGGTAACAATCAAAATTTCACCTTGCTTGGATATATCCATATGAAACTAAGCAATCATGCAGACGTCGGTATTTATACTTTTTCATGCAGAAACGATTATTTTAAATCAAGTTCTTATCACTTTTAACTTCGATACATTCCCAAATGCATAATAATAGCATAAATTTTAAATTTAAAATCAGATAAACGTTTTGATTTCGTCTGAGACATCGGCAAAAAGTTTGCAATCACAAAATATTCAAAGAAAGTTGAACTAAAGGAAGTTCATCTGCTATATGAAAATGATAAATCGCTTATAGGTACATCAGATTCCGTTCATAGTATATTCTGTCAGTATTTTCATTGTAATATACTGGAGTTATTATATAAACCAACACTATCAGAAGCTTTGCCAAGGAATTCATTTTTCTCAACAATAGGTTGAACGTGAGTTTACTAGTTGAAACAGTTGTACTCAACGATTTGTTGCCAGTATATACCTGGGGCGCTTTTACGAGGCTCGGAAAACTGTTTCATTTACAGTTTTCTTTCGCCCAGATCTTTGTGCCAAAAGAACTGGTCTTCATATAAGTCAGAGAATCAGATATTCTGAAAGTGAAGATTCGTGGAAATGTTTCTTTCGACGCGCAGATGAAAGTGGCTAGAATGTTTGTCAAACAGCTATTGTAGGACTAGTGTCACCAAATGATTTATAAGATGATTGCAACAACTGTCATCAAATGATATGGAAAAATTGACTCATATGAGGAAGCGTATGCAACATTTCATTTAAATTTTTGTTCCAATTTTAAAGTAACCCAGTCATGCTTCATAAGACAAATTTTAATGCTAACTGTAATTTTAAGAAATATTTGAAAAATCTGAAGCACGTGGCTTCAGATCATAAGATTTATCTAAAACTTCTATCGTTCACAACATTTTTATAAATCGGAAAATATGAAACATTTCCCTCGAGGACTCTTAAAAAGCTTCATCTCTTTCAACTAAAATTCTTTCTGATGAAAACTTCCTGGTCAATACTTCCTTCGTTTGTAATAACTACAGTGTATAACTTCTGTAAATGAATTTGAAAGTCTGTTTCTTACTTCTACAAACATATTTTATTTTACTTTTCTCCAGTAATAAAGAGTTATGCTTGGAAGAAATGTCAACACTTAACTACAACGCAAGGTTTAACTTGCAGCCATCCCAGTAAATAAAAATGAGTTAAAAATAGAATTTATATTATCACAGACTAAGACTGCGAGAGTTTCAAATCGGAAATGATTAAGAAAGCTTTCATTTTTTAAAGTCATTTCTTCTTTCTATGCGTATCGATCTCTCTACTGAATCACAAGGTAATAAAATAAAATAAGAACAAGTCATTAATTAATTTTCCTTTAGATATGTATTAGGTTTGTGTAAACCATACAGACAGATAAGAATACGTATGAGGTTTTTTTTGACAATTTTCAACCGAATGTGGCACATGTAAGAAAATAATACTAATAAGTATACAAATATTTAAAAAGGTGATTACGTTGTTTCTATTTTCTATGTTTCTATTGTACTACTATATTTGTGACTCATTAAAACACATCATAATAATGTATTTTAGTCAGAGAAAGTAAAAATTTGTTCTTTTCAGCGATACAATATACCGAAGTTTATTTTTTTCAGCGCGAATGTGACAGGGTAGCCGAAAATGACATCACAGTTGGTTTGTGTATTTGATAATGGCATGAATCCACAGTAGTAAGGTTAGAGAAGCCTGTGTCTATGAAGAAATGGTCCAAATAGCTAAATATGCGAAAGTCAACATCAACCAAATCTTTTAAATACGCTGCATGAAGAAAGAACAGTACTATATAAGAGTGAGTTTTTGTTTATTTATAATTTACAAATGTTTTCCTGCTTTACATTATATAGGCTGAACGTTTAACAAGTGATGATTGCTTCTACATAATTTCTGGGAATATAAATTCTGCTTACTTACATATCATTGCTTCTGCTTTACAGTATTACACACAGTTTAACCGTTCCCTTTTGGCATATAGTAACATCAGTATGAAACGTGAAAAACAGTCTAGGACGCCCTTATTGACTCTAGCAAGCAGCTTCAGCACATTATGTCCAAGTTTCATTCTTGAAAAATAATTAATATCAATTGTTCCGTTACATCACAAATTGTTTCAACCTTGCTGAAATAAGTATTAACACGCAAAATGATTCCATTAAATGTATAGAGATTTTTTTTCTGCGATTCTAGTTACTGATTTGCAATTTAACCCTATTATAATTGGACAATTATTACGAAATAATCTTATTGAAGTAGCAGATTACTCAAGAAACAACTATCACCGTTCCCCCCAAACACAAAGCTTAGAAAGTGATTCACGGTTAAATAAATCTATGAAAAGATTAATTTCTTTAAATTGCATTGCATTTTTGTTCATTTAACATAAATATAAAGGCTATTCAGATTAAGTGACACCTCTCTTCTAGTGTAGTAGGGTTCGAAGGACATTAACAAAAGCTTGTAGATACAGCAGAACACTACAAATTAAAATAAAAAATATTATTAAATTAAAATTAAGAGCATAAATACATATTTAAATAGTCTTATGTATACATTTGTTATACAAGTCTGAAAGGGAAAACAGTCTCGTTGGTAATTAAGGTTACCCGTTGGTAAACCCCGGTTACACTAACCGTTTGGCCCTTTAGGGTTCACTAAATGACAGTTTATTTTTTATTTAAAAAGATTATAAGATGTTTATGAAGTTACATTGATCAAATTTTTAAATAGATAAAAAGTAGTTAATTCGCTGTGATAT
>KK119699.1:515539-550612 GCA_000611955.2 Stegodyphus mimosarum
GAAAGTTATCAAGTCTGTCTTAAGTGATGTATAATTAGTTTACGTATTTTCATGCTTAGAATTGTTCATGGAATCACTGAAGGCACGTTATGAGAGTAGTGTATGTGAGTGACACAGGTTGTCACCTTGTTGATATACATACTCGATGATGAAATCAAGTCCGTTACATATATTTCGATCGTGCACCAACAATGCTTAAAATGTCATATCATCTTGAGCCTAATGTGAAATCTCTCGGTTAGAAGACATAAAATGGAGTAGTTGTAATAGTCTCTTCTTTCCCCACATACGGAGATCAGTGGTTAATAAATTGATGAGACATTTTGGCAAAGACGATACCCATAGTAGTATTCTCTCACACAGATCTGTGATTTAGTTGTTCTGTATCATCCATTTCCCTAATGTAAGTCAGCCGATCACTGAGTAAATTTGTAACTAACGCTTGTTAGGCTGTTTGCATTGTAGTCTTCAGAATGTAATTAATTTAAATCTTAAATTCATACTTGTAGCAATTAATATCCATAAGCTGCAGAGATTTAAGTAGTAAACACCAGTGTTCAGTTTAAAGTTTTAAATAAGTTTGTTTAAACCTTCTTAGGAAAAGGAGGCGCTGCGATGCTGGTGTAAAACGCTGTGCTTTTGTTTTTTTGTAACAATAATTTATTTTGCATTTATATTTTGTGTTATTCTGGAGTTTTTATGATTTAGACTCAGTTTTTAATCTACATGCAAATATTTTATGTTTGTAAAGAAAAATGGTAATCCCAACTTCTAAGCATAGCGTATCAGCGACATTGTTGGCATGAGGGTAGCTCACGATGGTGCTTTTTATGGTACATTTGAGAATTGCTGAGGATCATTGGACATTGCATTAAATGCGAAAAACAAACTAAATGCTCAAATGAGGGAGGAAACAAAGAATGCTCTTAATGAATTAAAACTTCTAATTGTGAAGAAATTTGAAAACTTGAAGTTTAAAGATTGCCAATAGGTGTCTAAAGCGTATTCGCTGATAGCTATAAGAAGCATACTTGGAGACTGTTGTTCCATGATTCACCTGTTGTTCTGAGATCAACCTGTTCCAAGATCCGCCACTATGATCACCTCGAGATCCACCAGTTGGTCATTTTGAAAGCAAAATTTCTGAATTTAATATTATTGTTGGATCAAACGATTCTAGTTGCTCAGCTGAAGAGGTTAAAAAGACTCATCAAAGCTGAAGTTGATCCAATAAAAGCAAGGATTGGTGTCAGTGCAATGAAATATGTAGGTAAAAAGGTGCAAGTTAAGTGCTCTTCAGAAGAAGATAAGAAAGGGATTCAAGAAAACTTTATTGAATAAACCAAATTTAACTTCTGCTTTTGCTAAAAGTAGAATCCCAATGCTTCTTCCAAACAATATTCAAAATAATGTCAAGTGAGGCCGAATTAATAAATGTGCTTAAAGAGAAAACTCTTAAATTAGATGAGTTAGGAGCAGTGGCAGCTCCTAGCTAAAATTAGTGGGGGGGGGTGCTGTTCCAAAGAATTTTAACCTTTGTTTTAAAACTGTGTAAACGAAAACAGACATGTATAAAAAGAAAATTTATTTTGAAACTTTCATAAAAATCTTACAAGAGAAAAATTAAAAATTTCTTAATTACTTTAACCTAAATTGTTACAGTCAAATCTTTGTCTATTCGTTTAAAAATGAAATCCATTCTTCTTGTTTTAATTTGCATGAAAGATCAATAATTTTCTCCTTGATCTCTGGATGACAACTGAGGAAATTTTTCTCTACTGAAAGCACTGCAAGCGCATTTAGTCTTTCCGAATTCATAGTGCTTCTTAGAAAAGTTTTCATTCTTTTTAATGTTGAAAAGCAGCGTTCTGCCTCTGATGTAGTCATGGGAACTGTCAAGATAATTTTTATCAATTTCGTAATTTCACTAATAACATCATCTAGATTATTTTCCAAGATAAATTTCAGTAACTCAATTAATATGCAGTATTCATGAATATCAGACCTACAACAGAATACTTTTAGTTCAGTTCCAAGCTTTTCTTTTCTGTGGTCAGTACTATTTCTTCTGCAGGATATTCATTCCTAAAACTAGCGAAGCATTTCTTGTTGAACAATTTAACAGCTGCTAAGTGTTTAGTGGAAGAATATCTGTCCATTATATCAATACATATAAAGTCATATATTTCCTTAGCTTCAGCCATAAGTGTCTTTGAAGAATTCTCACAGTACTTTGAGTTTCTTAATTATAAAATAGCAGTTTTGAAATTTGTTATATATTCATTAACTTTAAACACACTAATTTCTATGAATTGCATATGGTAACATATTATTTCAACAGGAGGCATAATCTGATAAAAAAGCTCTAACCAAAACTTGAAATTATCATCATTTAGATATTTTAAAATTCCTGTGTCCTCTGCAATAGTTTGATCTGCATTTAATGTTGACTGAATTTCAATAAGGCAATTTTTTTAAGTTGCATTTTTTCATGAACTTTGTTTATAGTCCGTATGTTGAAGTTCCACCTTGTGGAGGAAGCAAGTGAAATGCTGACGTCCATATGCTTCTTTAGAATGGACACACGTTGCGGTGACCTTGAAAGAATGCTGGAATAGCCAGAATGTTAGAAAATAATATTTTTGTGTTTCGTGAAATACTTGCTGCATTTCTCATTATTAAATTAAGTTGATGTGCATAATTGCCAATGAAATGTGCATTAGTATAAACTACTTTTATTTTTGCTTGAACTCCAGCTTTTTTGCCTTTCATGACATTTGCACCATCAAATGTCTGAGCTATCAATTTTTGTTCATTTCCTTGAAGGATTATGTCCAATTGTTCTAAAATACATTTTGATATGCCATCTGCAGTTTGATTTTATGGAATAAAGGATACCCAGAAACGCTCAAATATTTCTCTATTCAATACATACCGTAGGAAAAGGACCATCTGAGTGTGTTCCAAAACATCTGTTGTGTCATCAGCCATTAAAGCTACAGAACAAGCTTTTCTAATTTCCGTCCTTATCTCCTCATGGTATATTTGAAATAGGTCGTCAAATATCTCATTCTGAATGCTCTTAGAAACACCTTTGAAGACTGCACTAGTTTCTAAGTGATTCTTCAAATCTGAATCTAATTTAGATGCAAAATTTACTAATCCTCTAATTTACTGAATCGTCTTTTTCATCATGTCCACGTAAGGGAGTTTCAAAGTTTCCACAAAAGAAAATGCACTCTATTATTTTGCACAAAATTTCACGGTTCTTTTTTACCTTTATGTTATGCTCATTGACTGAAAGTCTATATCCCTCAACAAGTTTCTCCTTAATACTAACGGTTCCTAAAAGTGACAGTGAAACTACATTATCAACATGCTTCTTTGACTTCTCATGCTTTTCAGTTTTGCTTTCATTTTGTTTATATTTCTAAAACCATCTTTTTTCCACGTCACATCACCTCCAAACAGCAAGCACGGGAAGCAAAACAGAGCATTTTTTACTTCATAACCGCAAAGCCAACTTTTCCGTTGGTACCATTCAGAACTGAAACTACGAATATATTTCTTCTTGTTGCTTATGCCTGGCTGACATATTAGAAGAATCGTTTTATAGCTGATTTGTTTGATTTTGACTCCAGAAGTTAAGTTGTCTTTGTTTTCAAGAACTTGGCATCTTTTTCTTGTTAATTAAGATTGAGCACGCATTTATTATTTGAATAGATGGGGCGATAACTTACCGGTTGTCTTGTAGGGATCGAGAAATCAAGTTAATTTCAGAGAACCTTACATATTATTAGCAGCATAATTAAATTTCTGAGCTGTTTGTCTAAAAAGCTGAAAATAAGATTCTGTGGCAAATAGAGATATTTATGACTATAATCATTCCTGTGCAGTGAAGGTTAAAAATAATCTTGAAATCTTGAAATGTTATAAAAAGAAAAACAAGAAAACCATAAATCCATGATCCTGCTAGTCTGCATTAAAATTGGGATGAAGCTGGCTAAAATTGTATCTCTGGTGTTACAATGTCTATGAACAACGTTATCTAAAAATCACTGTAATTATGGAAGATCTGCCATATTTACAAACACTGGATACTGCACAGCAACTTCAAAATTCACTTCTGATGGAATCTATTCAATGCCACTGTTACTTTAAAAATATTAAGGGACATACTAACAGTTTCAGAAAACAATTCTAGGTATTAAATGAATAATGGAAAATAAATGAGCGCGTATATGAAACAGAGAAATAATTTTTATAAACATTAAATTATTTATTATTAAAAATTCATCAAGTAAAATGGTTTGAATCCATTAAATAAACATGTGATAAAATATGTATTTATCCATTATCTTGTCAATCATTAATTACTTCCTAATAATTGTCTGCAATCCATTTCAGCATTTTAAAATTTGATTTTAGTGAGAATATCCCCAAACAAGTACTAAATTCAGAAATTTGATTACCTGCACTATTATTTCTTCGAAGTAAAGGCATGGAATCTAAATTTGTTTAGTGATTCTAAGGTTTTACTTTTTGCTGACTTTTAAGAAGCTTTTCTCTTTCTCTCTGTCCCTCTCTTCCTCAGTTTTCTTTAACTCAATAGGATGTTTTAACCAATCTTTACTTTTTCTCCATTTCAACTTTGTTTTCCTTTTTGTGAGAAAATCTCTTTATTGTTATTTGTTGCACTCTTGTTCGTTGTTATTTGTCTGAGCTTATTCTCCTGGGAAAAACCTCCATTTTTCTTCCGTCTGTTGTTTATTCCGACAATTACGATTGAATGAGAGCATCCGAGACGTTAAAAACCTTTGATAAAATTGATTATATGCAGTCTTTCAGAATGAAAAGAGACACTTTTAATGTGGCTGAGCCCGTATTGTTCCTTCATCATTAAATACAAGTTTTTTTACTTCGTCAAGGGAAATTTCATTCCCATTTCTGAAAGAATGCGCAATTATAGGATGTTAGCAGGTGGTCCATTATGAAAGTGTTGATAAAGAAGACAGAAGAACAAAGATTTAATTTGAAAGTTCTTGCAAAAAGAAGAGAAAGGAATTTGGAATCTCAAAACAATTTTTGTCTTCAAGGAAAGATATGCATAATGTTAAGAGAATTCCAATTGTAGAATAATAAAAGGAGAAAAAGAAATTTGATTCTTCTTAGTATATTAGCAATTGCTACTAGGCAAAGATGTTATTAACTTTTGTTGATTTGTTGATAAAAATGTATTTATTCAACTTAATTTAGGAAACGTGATGCATTACATGCACACAGGTATCATACAATCAAGTACATCATATATATACGTATATGCATATTAAAGAAATATTGCTTATAAAGCTAATTTATACTATTTTTCGGAAAAATACAGTGAGAAAAGATCCTAAATGTAGTCACCTGTCAAAAAAAAAAAAAAAAATGCTTGAGATAGTAACCCGTTTTTCTACAGTTTAACAAAGTGAACATCTGCTTATCACGTATAGTCTACTTTCTAAAGTGTCCATCTCGGTGAAGAACTAAAATCGCTAGAAATCCTGGCTGATTGTTTTAGAGAAGGATTCAGTGTGGAAAGATTTTATAATTTGATATAACCTGTAAAATTCCTGTTTGAAACAGTTTCGTTGAAAAAGCTTTTACTACAATATTATAATTTTTGAATTATTTGAATTATAAAATATTATTACCTAGTCATCTTCAAAATAACATCCATGGCAACACGTATCATCGCTTAACACTTACCACACACTCTATTCCTGAAAACATTGAGACAAAGTCTCTTTTGAAATATGCCATTGACTGACTGTCTCATTATTTAGGACAGTTGAATTGTCTAAAATCATTAACTTCATAGACCCATATTGACAAGAGAGGTCGAAATTTTGAGAAATGTAGTAAATGAGATATTACGGCTTGATGTAAATTTGGTTTTGATCAAAGAAACTCGGCTCCTTTGATTAAATGCCCCTTGCTCAAAATTCATCCTTTTGACTGTACGAATGATGTTCCGTTTCCACTATTCCGTTAATTCCGTTTCCGCTACAGCAAGAACTAGTATCATTGATAATAGCTTTTTCATACATTCGTTGTGTAGTGAGTAGGTTAACATATTCTAATAGGTTAATTCATGTACTGTAAGTTTGACTCATGTCACAAGAATGTTTCTCGAATTTATTGAACAAAGGGTGTTTATTCTCAATTAGGATTTACTATATTTTTTTAAAGTAAATGAAGCATTTTACTTGAAATGCAAAATTCATGACTATTTTATTTCAAATTTTAGAAACTGCATTATTACTGTCTGAACATTGTCAAACAGTAAGAACTTAAAAACTATGATTCTGTCTTTACCTTCGGAGGCTGCTCCTGCAATCAACTAACTATTTTTACTAAATAGACAAACAGAGTGGTAAAACCATTAAACTCTGATAATTTGAGCCGAGTAAAAACCGAACTGTCTGGTTCCGGGAAATTTTTTATGGTTTTCTCCGGAAGTAAGGTTAATGTGAGAAAATTTCTCCTAAAAATAGGAATACTTCCTCTTAAGTAGATAGCTCTCTATTGCTTTGCCATAAACTAAATAATCCAATCCAATTCAAGTTTTGAAGACTGTTAAAATTTCCATTGTTTGCATTTGAGCATCGATAAAAGGCAGACACTCATAATAAATACTACTGGGTCATATTCCCATATATTATTTCAGAGGCTATATTTGTCTTTATTTAAATTAGCGTTTTGACATGCAGTAATTATTAAAACTGAAGGGAAATCATAAACAAAACACTATTTGCAAATGTATGAAAGGGTTCATAATTAAAATATTCATGAAACCCTCTTAGTATTTCATTTTATGTGAACAGACAGAGATATGATTTGCATGCATATATCTACAGGTTTTATACAGAGGACATATGATTAAATCCAATTGGTACTTAAATTGAATGTAAAAGATGCATTTAATATAAAAAAAATAATTGAGAAAAGAAAAGGCGTGGCTGTGATAATGATTTTATCATTTTCAAACGATGTTTTCTTTGCTGACAGGCAGTGTTTGTTTGCAGAAAATATCATATGGATATGAAAATGAGAAATCGCTTTTATAAGGTACATTAGGAGCAATGTGAAGAATTCTTTTCGTGGAAAAAAAGGAAGACCTATACTATAATAAGTTATTTTTCATTAAACAAGTTAAAAATAACAATAAGAACAGTTTAAAAATGTCTGTGCATAATATCAAATGCTGGCAATGAAATTGTTTTCAAGGATATACATTCAATAAAAAACAACAGCAGAGTTACATCCCACCAGCGGAAGACTGGATAATATTGCTGACTATTGGTTATTAGAACCGGGCTCAAATTTCTGCGAATGGGTTGACTGCATTGTTATTTTCGCAGATTTTCTCTTCTGAAATGTGAAGATGAGTCAGTGTTTTCTTAGAAACTCATTCATAAAATCATCTTTTGCTGTAGGTAGGTATCCGAATCTGTTTTGCCATAATCAAAATAATTCAGTCCAAGTGTGGCACTGAGTTGGGAAATTTTAGTTTACTCAGGTAGGCATTCGTAATGCTTTCAATAGTTTGTTTCATTAAATGGACGCATCTTTTGAATCTGTTAACATGAAATATACATGCGATTCCGGTTATAGCTACTGTTGCGAGCTACATGATTTTTATGTTTCTTTAAATAATAAGTTGAAATAAGATACGAACAATTTATTACGGAAATAAGCTCAGTGAATAGTACGCACAGTACAATAATGACATGTAATAACTAAAGGGAACGCGGATATTTAGCAGTTCCTTCTCAGAACACGAAATAAATCGTTAAGCTCATCAAACTATTCTGAGGGTAAACCCTAATTCCTAGTTCAGCTTTATTCGCAGCTTATTCACAACTGAACTCCCTACATCTCCAATCGTATCCACGTCCTGCAGCATGGGTTCTGGGAACAGAAAGTCGCTAAGTTGAAGAAAGATCGCCAGACGTCGCCAATTTGGCTGCAAATATTGTTCCCTTAGGCCCCCTTATGAACAATATTGTCTATATCTATAGATCTAATTGAGTTAGTTTTACATTTACAAAGCAGTTGCATTCAATAAAATTTCCTCTTCCGAAAAAATAAGCAGATTAAACAATAAAAAACTACAACAATACAGAAATACAAACAAAAACAAAAACAAAATCTGGAAGCTCTCAGATTTCATATTAAGCCCAAAGGGGCGTTTTTTTAACGTTTTGTGTGTTACCTTTATTTAGTAAATATCATGTTCTTCGCACTTAAACCAAAAAATTCAGTTCAAGAGCAATATCACAAAATAATTTTAAAATGAGCATATCTTTAGAATTTCCGATACACAGCCTCACACGCTGAAGATAAAAATGCTTTTTTTTTCTTACAGTGTTGCCATTGCTCGTTTTGAAATCGTTGAGTTTCCTAATAAAAAATTCGTAAAAGTTTTACAAAATATGAAATAAATAATAAAACAAATTCCAATTTCGAGCTTCCAGATATCCATATTCTAGTGGAGGACAACTTATTGAAAATTTGATGTCTCTAGGTACCGTTGGTTTTTCGCAGTGTGAGAAACCTACATACATTCATTTTCATTATTTAATTTCTTTTAATATAATGCGGGGCTCTAATATTTGATGGAAACAATTGGAGAAGGGGACCGACATTTATAGTGAGCCAACGCAAAATGACAAAACGAAATTAATAGCCCTTGTGGACTAACTTTGGGGTAACAAAAATGATTATATAATACAAACACATATGATTAAAATATTTACAAATACAAATAAATGTTTAAAATATTTACAATATACAAAATACAAACAAAAATGATTAAAATATTTACAAATACATTATTTATATATGTGAATAGTTAGTATTATGTATCGCTATAGTCCAAGTCAATGGTATAAAAATGTACTTCAGCAACATGAAATCTGGAATGTGTTTTTAATAACTTTGTTTCTTTCAGGTAGCAAAATAGCAGGTTGATTTCGTTTCCCATTTCCTTACATACTTAACAATGGTCTGTGTTTATGGCTTAAGTTAAAATAAGTAATGGCTATTTGAGCTATAAAAGAACGGATAAAACATCTGGAAATGCAGAGAGATTCTGTTATATTTAACTATGTAGTTTATTATAGGTACTTACGGAAATGAGACCTTCTGTATTGGATAAGCATAGGATGTTCTTGTAGTTCATGTCTAATAGCTGCGGAAAAAAACAGGATATATCATTCCTTTAAGGATGTTTTCGAGATAAATATCTAAATATAAAATATAATTCCGTAACAAAAACTTTATGTAATTCTTTGCGTATATGTATGTGTGTCTACAGTGCAGCATGTGTTCAAACAATAGCTATAGGCTTTTATTACCTTAAATATTGATCTTAAGCATGCACTTGGAATTACGAAGTATCTTCTTGGCGAGAGGCTGACTTGCATTTGAGCTTTTGTGGTTTTCTCCATGTGCAGTGTGAATACGTGGTAATTTCCCTTAAAACTCCCCCACGGGGAAAGCCCTCTCCTTTTGCAGATTACTTTTGTGTGCTTTATCGTAATCCAAATCTGAATCGGAAAAGAATATTGATAATTTTACAATAAAAAAAAGAGCTTGGGGAGATCTGTAAATTTAAAATCTGACTCATTATGCGGGTTCCAAGTAGAACAAAATTTTCGTTTAATAAAGTGCTCATAGTATGTTTATTATATAAAGGTGCGAAAAGTTCTGAACTTTTACAAGCAAATTTCTCGAAGATTTACTAAATAAATATTTTCTAATATCATCTAAATAGAATTACAATACAGAAATATGAATGAATATAAATTTAAGTAATCCACATTCAAACCTGCAATTTACAGTTAAAATTATAAGTTTTTTTTCATTACCGGAAACTTGCGCGAAGCGTATTTTTTGAGAAAGGCCTTGTCTCAAAAGGTCGTTGCCAAACTTAACATACTGGTCTGTCATACCATGACAAACAAGATTTACATAGGAACTTGTGCCCGGAAATGCAGACGGTGACCGCTAGAGGGCAAAATTCGTAGGCTTAGAGAAGACTTTGGAGTTTTACTTCAAAGTAAGAGATGTTAATATGATTTTTGTTAAAGAACATGTTTAAATAACAGAACGTGTTCAAAATTTCTTCCATTCTCTACAATCATTCTCTTATCTTCAGCTTTAGGTATAACAATTTACCATCTGTAAAGAAAATTTTAATTAATTTTTCTTTAATTTAAGAACGGAAGAAATAAGACTTATTTCCTTTCTAAATCCAGACGGACTTAATCTTATATTTATATTTGTTCTTGGGTAGATTTTTTTAATTCACTGCATGATTTGCAATTTTTTCACTTCTTTTTCCATAGAAGTGTGGAATCAAGACATAAACACAAATTGTTCATATTCAGATTTACGGTTTAGAATTGCAAATTATCTATGGATTTATATTAAAATTAATTTTCAAAACAAAAAATATAGCATGATATACTAAATAACCTTAAAGAGTACAGAATTCTAACGAATATTGAAACTCTGCTTGAGAATGGTACATTTTCAAATATTTCCGCAGCAATGAAAGCAAATATTTCGTTTACATTTCACAATTATACATTTTAAACCGTTTTCTTTAATTAGGAGTTCAAATCCTTTTCTTTTGTAAATATATTATTCTTAGTTTCGGAATTTTTTTTTACTGTCACGCCTTGTCTTTTACAATTTTCAATACTCTTCGTTAACTTTCTCATCAAATGCGCATGCGGTTTTGTTATTATTATTGCGTTTCTTTTGCTATGAAGAATGCTGGGAAATTATTTCCTCCAATGTTGAAAAAAGCAAATGAAATAATCCTTAGCCACTTTTTTATTACTCTTGCAGTATTGTTATGTTTCACAGATATCATGTTAAAGTACAGGCAAAAGTGCGCGGAATACCAGGATTCACCACGAAACGCACAGCTGTTGTTCCGACGCATTAACTGTGCATTTCCATCCCCATTTTGATGGAGAACGTTTTTGAATTTTGAACAGATCTGAGGCCCTCCTATTTCTCTTCCCCTACCACCAAACAATTCGAGACAATTTTCGGCTCACCAGTGTTTGAAGTACTATTATTACAGATATCATATAATTACAAACAGTCATGCTCTCATGTCAGGATTCCAGGATGGGCCCAACGATATGGCAACCAACGTAGCTAACTATTATGTAGAACAGTGTAAGCAGACTTTGTCTAGAGCAGCGATTCTCAACCGGTGGTATGCAAGAGAAAAATAAGTAGTACGCAAAGAAACAAAGTATTTTTAACTATTAAATTAAAAAATTAAATACCCCAACATCCTATTTTTTCTCTAACACTCGTAAATTTGTGCGATATAAGCTGTGTTCAAGGTCAATAGCCCCTCATAATCCGTTTTTATTTTCACTAATAATTGTTTTAACCATAGACGTAACAAAGTTTGTGATAAATGATGTTTTTAAAAGGAGTAATAGAAATGGATGTTGTATTTAATAGGAAAAAAATAAGTTCCTGTAAAAAGATCATTAATTCTTTTAACAGTTGATCGATTTATTAGCATGTATGCACTTTATCGTATCACTAAATCGTTTTAAAAGCTGTGAAAATTGTTAGTTTTATTAAAAGCCGAAATTTAAATTCAAGAATATATATGTATTTATGCCAAGAGATGGGAAGTGAGCATGAATCGCGTTTGTTACATTCGGAAGTAAGGTGGTTATCTAGAGGGAAAGTTGCCTTTTTTGAGATTCGATCAAAAATTCAAATTTTCCTCTGTGATTCAAAATTTGAATTGCAAAAATATTTATTTAGTGAATTACGGTTGGCGCGTTTAGCATATTTATCCTATATTTTTGGAAAGTTAAATGATTTAATTTATTATTACAAGGACAAAGAGTTAATTTGTTTGCCATAAGGGATGAAATAAATGCAATGATTAAAAAACTCGAGCTAATCAAAGAATAATATTTTAAGATTTTTACCACTTTTAGAAAGTTTTCTAACAGGAAATAATTTGAAAAGCAAAGAAGAATGAGGATCCCACATTAAAATCATATTTTTCATTGATAAATAATTTCAACATGTATTTTCACAAGGATTATGAAAAAGAAAATTGGATTCGAAATTCATTTTGTTCAAATGTACCTGGGATTTTATCTCGTGAAGAAAAGAACATCTGATTGAAATTTCGATCTATTAATCTATCTATCACTGTATATAAGTGATAAAAATGTTAAAATAGTCCCGTGAAGGAGCTATTTTATTTAAAGTAATTTTTTTTCAATTCTTAATTTTATCGTCAAAGATAAATGACTTTAAACAAAATGAAAATTCTTTTAGATTCATCATTAATTGGATTTTCTCCTATTCTGAATATTTCTAGGAATGCTTTCTATTAATAAGATATTTATGATACCTTTATTGTCAATTATATCAGATGAATGAGCATTTCATTGAGTGAAAATTTTTACTTTTATTATCTGTGCGCTATGTAAAACAGCTAACAAGCGTGTAATATAAGATCACTAAAAACATTTCCTGGCTTCTCTCAGATACCAGCATTTTTCGAAACTCCATATATACTTGGAAGACGAACAACAATCTTTTCCCCTCCTTTCTTGGTTCCTCTGTAAGAAGTCAAGTTGCTAAGAATTATATTTTTGCCTTCTGTACTCAATAATTTCTTGTAAAGTTGTATATAATTTTTCCTCAAAACATTTTTCGTGTATTACGAATCCAATCAAATGTAAAAGCGAATTATATTGCCTTTCTTTTACACTGTCACTTACATCAGTGTGATTTTGATTTTGATAAATATGAGGCAATGGTAAATTTATTACTATTCTTTTCATCATAATTACCAAAAACATTCAAGGTACTTCATCTAAACCGCATCGGTTACTTTAATCATAATCATAATTGTCTTAACTAGAAATTGGTATTACAGTTCTAGATAGCAGCGTTCTGAAAATGTGATTAGGTACGGTATGTATTTATCATAATTATTTTTAGACTAAGTCATTATTACAACTCTAGATAGCAGCGTTCCGAGAACGTGACTAGATGCAGTAGATATGACACACAAAACAAAATGGAAAGGAGAGAAATACGATTTAAAAACGAAACAAGTAAAAAAGTACTTTCCATTAAAATTCTTGACTTAAAATAAAGTCTAAATACTTAAGCGAGAGGGCAAGATATATCTCACGGAAAACATATGAAAAAGAAATATTTATTTACCTTGCCGCTAACATTATCTGTTCTTTCTACTACGACAAACACTAAAACGATAAACATGTAGAAGTCTGTGTAATAGTTCTATTCAGCTACTTGTCCAACAACTCTCTTGCAAGCGTAGCAAAGTATCTTACAGATAACTTCGCCAATTCAAAGATAATGTAAGTGCTATAGTAGTACGTAAGGGCTGTAATTGTACGCTCCAACAGTACGTAAGTGTTCTTTATTGAAGTAACAGTTATTCTTTCCCAAAAGGAATAACTTCTATTCATAACTGCCTTGCAAACTTGTTCTGAAATGTTTTAATTTAAATCAATAATATTCACGAAAAACAAACATAAATAACTTTTTCTTCTATTATCACTTTTGGCTTTGTGGGGTATTTCAAACAAAAATAATTTTAAAAGTTTTCTCCAAAATGAAATTTTTAATGAGTTTAAATGAAATTAAGTGAATAAAAAAGAAAAATTTGGTAACAGTTCCATCATACTGCATATAATTACTCCATGTATTATAATTATCATTCACTTTTATTTACATATAAATGTAAACAAAACAGTTATTTCTGCAACTGATAGTAAAATAACACTAAAATTCTTAACACTATTTTTTTAAGATTCATGTAAATACATACATAAAGAAAAGCTTTCTTTCCGGACATCTCTGCAAAATGTGCTCAAGCTGCAAATATGAAACACTACAATGATTGATTCTTTTGAAACATATTATTCTAAATAAAGCGATATTTAATTAGTTTGTTTTATGTGCATAAAATCACGTGACACATTAACTATAGTTTTGTTGGTAAGTAGTCGGCTAAAATGCTTTTTTACGGTCAGGAATTCAGCTGTGATTTTAAGTTATTATTCAGTAATTTCTTATAGTTTCCTGTTATATAGTTTAACCAGAATTTTACAATTACTGGAGAATGAAGCTAAAACACTTGGTTAACATGCTGTTCAAAATTTAAATCACATATATAAATAGTCGAGCGTCGCTAGATCGAACCCTCTTACAACGAACGAATGTGTTAGTCCCGTCGAATTTCCTGTATACTTAATGTTATTTTATACTGCTATAGTCAACATCCAAAGGTATGGTTTGGTTTATCTAATTACAGCAAAGCACTCGAGGGCTATCTGCCTAAAGGGAAGGATGCTTTCCTGGAGGATTTTCGAAGAGAATTGGTTCGTATTCATATTACACATGGGAAAAACACCCAAGCAGCCAGCTCGTTCGTCGGAATCTGTTCGTCTTTTATTTTTTGTGGCAAAAGCGACAAAATTTTTTACGTGATTTATAATTAAATTCTTTGCACAATTTTGTGAGATAATCGGATTTCCTTTTAAGGTTGAATATATCGAACCAAACTTTCAATCCCTTGAACTTCGCTGTAGCGGAGTTCACGAATGTAATTCTAGATGAAAGCCCTAAATGATACTCAAATCCGAGAAGGACATCAGAAGAAAAAAAATTTTTAAATATTTGGATGGGAAATTTCAATTGCATAGCTATGAGCATAACGTCGCCATTATTCTCGTATCTAGGAGGTCTTAAGTGGGAAACCTTCTTTGAAGACGTATAATCCTGACTATCTCTTTTCCAGACAGAACTGCGGAAATAGGCTAGTAATGGTTTGGGAAGCAATGTCGTGAAAGTATCTACAGGTACTATTTATTCTTAACGACCATGCCACTTTTCAAGGTGTATCGATGGATCAAGTCCACCAGAACAGCCCACCAGTTCTGACAGCAAAACAGTAACAAAGTTTTTTGCGGAATATAAAGCCGAGCTTGAACATCTCCCATATGCTGCACAATCAACTGATCTCAACACGTTCTCAATACTATTGATCCTAATTGGAACAGAGTTAGACATGCTTTCTTTATCCACAATCAGGAAGAGAATTAACCATTGTTTCACACTCGAATTTGCATCCCTGAAATGAATCTGAAAGATTTGTATTGGTAATTTTCAAGAATAATCGCTACAAATTTGGCCATTAAATAGAACCTGAACAATATTAATAAAACAATTAATACTCTAAATACAGGTATTTTGGTTCTATCGTCCAACTTCTTGTATGTATACATGAAAATTGTCATAATTTACATCTCTGCGAAACATTCCTTTTGTTTTGAAGCTAAATAAAATAATACTATAATACTCATTTTTTATGCATTTTCGTATTAAAAACAATGATAAAGTTTGGATTATAAAGCAAGAAACGCAATCAATGCTTATGATTATATCTCCTGATATTTATTTCAATGAGTCGAAATTAATTTATTGCTGTTTTTAGCTCAATTTAGACATAGCTCTTCATCTGGCCTGCTGCGTGCTGTCTTCTGTAGTATAGCGAATTTGATTTGTTCATATATATTATTTACGAATAAAGTTAATATTTCATTAAGTAGAACTTTCTGAAATGTTATTTAAATGTATCAGTATTTATCAGTATTAGATAATCTTCAATTTTATTTTAGTTCTAATTGTCATTTTTGTCTTCTAGAACTGTTATGTAGAATCAAGTTTTAAATATCATTAAAAAGATCATGATTCTCTCAGCATTATTACACAGCTAAGAATGGTGTTGGATTGAAAAAAAATTCGCAAGATTTCGTTTAATTGCCTGTTTAATGGCTTTCATTTAAATTTAATCTGTTTTATGCCTGCGTGATTCAAAAAAGTTCGTCGTCTTCAATGAAATGTGAGTAAGTGTAACTTAAGGACATATGTAACTACTACTGAACTCAGAGCCATTCATCCTATTGGCGAACTCAGAGCAATTCACCAGTAGAATGTTAACTCATAGTATGTAAATGAGTAGTACCGTGTCTTGCCTGACCGTGAATAAATGCGCCTTGATAGAGACTCATTACTTGAAGTTAACTTGATAGCTGCTGTACTTAAGTTAACTGTAGGAAATTCTAATTCATTTTATTAAGGTCTAACTTGGTAAGAAACATTGGATAAAGGCTGACTGTTCTTAGGCTTTGATCTGTGGTGCTTTCTGTTGCAAACAAATAAATTAATTTACGTTGCACGTCTTTGTTATGCTTCAAATTGTAAGAGAGTTTATACTCAGTTTTATATCCTGAAGACTGAGGTAAATTAATTTGAGAAAGCATAAGTTGCATTGATTAGTTTGAAGAGATATTTTATTCTTAGATCTGAGGCAGCTTCAAGAAGGTACTCTTTATAATTATGTAACAGATGTGCATGCTGTGTCAATGAAACTACTTAAAGCACAAATTATTGGACAAATGGAGAAGTAACGTTTTAAAGGAAAAAAAGAACTGATTCAATATTTTTCATATTAAATCAATAAATCAAAAAATTTTAATATATCATATCTTATTTATTTTCAGCGAATGTTTCATCCTATTCAGACTAGAATTCAGAAATGTTTACTTTCACATTTTCCTGTAATGTCAAAGTGTCAATAGAAACGAATGTTATGGGATCAGAATTGGTCTACCTTAATTGTAGATAAAAAAATCAGAAATTATTGTGAATTTTGTATTCCGTACCCGTTTATAATCCGTTCACTCACATAACTGGACTGCTCTTGATCCTAAAATGGCTCTAAAATGGCTCAATAGCGAGAAAAGTTAAATCCACATTTAAATTCTCAGTCTGATCCTTGGCATTTCAGGTTAACGTCTAAAAGCTGACGCCAGCATATATCTTTGCAATGCAACACCTGAGAACCTATTAAAAAAACTTCATATTTCAATAGCGAAGAATGTAGTTTTTTCGTATGTATGTAAAATATCAATAAAAAAACACTGAAATCAAATGTTTTTGAGAAATATTTTCTTTGCATGCTCATAAATAATAAATTAAATAAAGATGAATTAGAAACTTTTTATATAAATTTTATAGATTTATCATCCTTGTTTTACTCATAGATTTAACATATTTATCATTTAGCACAAACTTCTCTATTTAATTTATTCCAGCACTCTGTTTAAAATATCCCAATCTAAACAAAATTGTAAAGAATATGAATTTTACTAAGCAGGATATACTCAAATACAAACCTGTAAAAGATCATTCAAAATACCTCATTTTATTCAAAATATAACTACAAAAATTTTTAAGTTACCCAGTTACCAGTAAGTTAAATATATCATAAAATAAATAGACGAACATCGCTTTACCTAAATAATATTCTTGGCTATACGTAGCGAAACTTAGAATCGTGCGGCAGCAAATAATGGGAGGATTTAAATCAAAATTGCCAAAGAGAAATTTTAGGGAATTGAATATAATCATTTTCATTTATGATATTTCTATACTATTATTTCTGCTCTTCCTCGGATTTTTATTCATCATTCCTACATGGGGATCCACCATTTGAATTTTAGTGGCATATAACCAAGAATGCTGCGAAAATTAAAACTTTCTTTTTTATATTTTAAAGTATTATACTAAAAGCGGGGTACTTAGAAAGCTTGTTATTTATTTTATTTTATGCTCTTCAGTCTACAGAATGCGGAAGAAAAGTAAAGAAATAAAAATCATCACCTCTAAATGTAGGAAAATTGTTTCTTCGTTCAAAGTAAGGAAGAGATATTGGCGACGTCATTTTTATTAACATCTTCCCATCTATCTGAGAGAGTAAAATTACATTAATTTATTTAAATTTCTGTTTTACTTAAAATCTGGTCTCATTGATACTTAACATTATATAGAATTAACAACATAAACTCAAAGAATTAACTCTTTGAGTTCGAAATCCGTCATTTTTGGTAACTGCAAAAAGCGCATAAATGGAGAATTTTAAGAAAACAAATTGCTGATTTTAACTGTACTTTAGAAGTTCCTAAAAGCTCTCACATTAAAGAAGCTTGTTTTTAGATCTACGTTTATTATTTTAGTTTAAATATCAAAATTCTGTAAATATTAGTTTAGCTGTTAAACAAAGGTACTTGAGTCAATCTAAATTAAAATCGAATTTTTAAAAAAACAAAAGTTTTGCGTAGGGTTCGATTGTCATTTTAAATCCATACGTGTGAAATATTTCAAGAACATTCGTTAAAGATTAGGTAGAAGGATATTAAAAGTTAAATTCAGCATATTCCCTAAATAAATATATATAATATGTAAAATAACACCAAATGCTACATCTGATGAAATCAAATTTTTGCATTAAATAAAATTAAAATTTATCTGAGAAATGTTTTTTTGTTTAAGCACTAGACTTAACAATGTAAGTTTCTCTGATCTGGCACAAATGGTATTTTCGACGTTCCAAAGGATTAAATACTCCAGTAGCGGCAAGAATTCCCGGTTATCGACACATATATTATGGCATATCGTCCGGCAAGATTTCCTATTTTCTCAAAACACAGTTTCTTCGAAACAATGTTACATTTATAATTTTAAGTACTACGAAAAGATAACCTTATGTTAGTTTCCATCTTATGTTCTATTTCTCATCACAATTCTTGCTCAGACCGCAGGTTGTGCAGTACAGTAACTTGTACTTAACAATGCAATTGTACAGTAAGCTGCATAGTTACTGTATTACATTCGAATTTTAAACTACAAAGTTTAAAACTCGATTGTAATCCTAGTTTAAGATTATGTTCGAATAAGATTACATTGAAACTTTGTGAACTTCTGTATTGAAACTTCTTCATCACTATATTGCAAATACCTTTAGAAGGCATTTGCAATATAGTGATGAAGCTGTTGAAGGTTTACGAATAGTTAAAGGTATATTAATTTCTGTCCTATGTTGCCTGTTTCATAACAATACTCACTCAGAGCAAAGATATATGAAAATCATTACATGATAATGGTTGTGTATGATAGTGATATACCTATCGGAGAAGATGGATAATATTCTGTAGATCTGCATAGGATTTGTTATTATACCAGGAGGGATAGTCACGTTTTGAACTTAGCATACCAGCCTGCAGCTACTGTTGTAATTTGTTGATAATATATCAATTTTACTTGTTTTCGTATAGTTTGTAACATCAGCAAGTCGTGCAAAATAAAATTTTTGTTAAAATTAATTTCTGAGTTTCATCTTGTATGTTATCAGTTAAGCAGTACCGGGAGCGATAATTCACCAATGGCTGGATGTGACTTCTTCTGACACCGTCAGATGTTGAAAGCAAGTAGTTCAAAGGTAGTTCAAATATTGCAAAGTTTAGTCTTGAGTTACTGACTCTTCGCTTAACCCATTCCGGCACAGAGTGGCAGTCTGGTCACACCTAAAACACTTTCTCTGTACACACAGAAAAATTGAATGAAAAAGGATTTATAGTTACTTTGAACCTTCTTTATTTATGCTGGGTAGCAGCACAACAAAAACCAGGGCATACATTTTAGCCATGTTTAGTTTTTAAAGACCCTCATTTTTCAAAGAAATCTTCCAGATTATTTAGGATATAAAAGGAATCATTTTTAAAGAAATTTCTGTTATTTTCTTGGCTGTATGCTGATCTATTTATTTTATATTAGTTTTAAATTATTACCTCGAAATCTTGCCTAAAATAGAACGGAGAACATCTGTTGTGCCCACAGTGGGATCACTGAAACACTAGGACCAGACCTACAATTGTATCTTTGTTTCACTGCAGTTCTCCGATAAGCTTATTCACAATAGAAAGGTGGGTCCACATTTGTGTTTCATTTCCTGTTTTTCGTTTTTCTTTCTTTCTTTTTTTGGGGGAAAGGGAGGTTCGGTTATCAACTAAGAATTATTGGGGTGTTTTTCTGAAGGTCAGGAGTAATTTTATCAATTAGTTCTTTTGCTTTTTCACTAGAGCAGTTTTCTTTTTTTTTCTTTTCATTTCGTTGAAAGAAGTTTTGCTAGCCATACATTTTGATAGTTTTGAGTTGTAGATGTTTATTTAATTTTATTTCATAATGTATATTTTCTTAATTATAGATATAATATTAATTTTTTTTCTGACTTTTAATTATTTTGCAAATGGGTCGTAGAAGGCTAACCATTTCTGAAGTACTGAAAGTGCTAAACGAATTTCCTGCAGATAGTGAATCAGATACGGATCCCGGCATATGTAAAAAACATGTAATGTTGGGTTGTGCTTTTTCAAAGGTGGTGTCACTTGCTGTGAAAAGTACCGCTATGAAATAAAATAAATGAAAGTGTAAATATGAAATGTAAATAATGCAAATATTATATGTCCAAGTTACTCATTTATTTGCATGTAATCACCATATACTCTTTTCGGAGCTCTATTCGTTCAGTGAGCCCGCTTCGGGGATACTCACAAAATTAAAACCGTTAGTGGTATCTTTAGAAAATTTTACCTCTGTACTCCTCTAGGCCTGATTAGAATGCCTACCACTGTTTTGTTGGAATTCCATCTTTAGAAGGTAGCGTGCCGGAAAGTTTTAAAAGCAACTACTCTCTCTTTGTCTTCATTCATCTCTTTTAATCTATTCGTAAATGAAGTAAGCTTTGGGAAGAGCTTAACCTTGCTTGTCTACTCACCTTGAGCAGTTTTACGTACTTTACGCGGCAGAAGTTATAAGGAAAAATGTAATACTTTCCTAAAATTTTAAGAATAATACCTAATTCGTAATTTATAATGAATAAATGTCATTTTCAGATGCTTTAAATAAGATTATATTAATAAAACAAGTCTGCCTTAAAGAAACTGTAAATCTCATTCCTAAAGTTGTGAAAAATTGTTTGTATTTTACATATAATTTGCTTTAAATTTCTAGAGCTCTTAACAAAATAGGGTAGTGTATATATGTGCATATAGATTAACGTTTTTAGGAGAAAGCTTAGCATAAATTATTATGTTGCTATTATCATTCAACGTATGCATTCTATAGAACGGTTAAAAATTTTTTATTTTTTCCCTCTCTCTTAACGCCTTTCAGAATGTGCCGAGAAAAAGTAAATGGTTTTACACACGTCATAAAAGAAGAAAACGAAAACGACCCCATATCCCGCAGGAGAAATGGAATGGGGAAAGAAAGCAGGAAAATAGTGAAAAGAAAAATGGATGTAGAAAAGTTTTCTTGGGTCGTCAAACTTATGTCACTGTATAAAAATGCGATAAATTCACTTTAAGCGAGTGCCTTCACTGTTGCCAGGGCCACATGCTCTTCTCTCTCAAATAACGGTTGGAATAGTATAAAAATGCTACTCCAAGGTACTTGAGGAACCGGAGTACTATCATTAAATAAAGAGCTCTGCAAGCATGCTGGATAGTTTATAATTTGCCCTGGTGCATACAGTTCAGATCAAAAATTAAAATCACAATTTTTGCATTGAAAAGCTTCTTTTGGTTTTGATTCATGCATTTCTTCTTCGTTATTTTCTCAGAATTCTTTCTGTTCTAAATCTTGTCCTTAAGATTCCATTGCCTCACGAACAAATTTCTATGTTTCAGTCCTTAGACGATCTTGAAAATTTAAATTTCATTCTTGAGACACAAATTCTGCTGTACGTTTTTGCAAATGTTCTTAGCTTGTTATTTCCCATTTATAGTACAGTTCTGATTTACAGCAAGTAACTGGTAATAAAGTCCCATTTTAGTATAGTTCAATTTATATTTCTTTTATTCGAAGAAGGAGAATTTATGAAACATGAATATATTAAAGCCTCACATTTGGGACATATTATTGAATAATGGGTCAGTTATGATAATTAGACCAGTCGTAGTTGTTATATTTTAGAATTGACGTTAATCCTAAAGCACAGCTTTCAGTAATAATTAAACTTTCGGTTTCCATTCAATTGCAGCATGGAGCTGAATAATATGTTTAACAGACCCACCAATGGCTGAGTTGATAAAACCTAATAGTTCTAGTTGAATTCAAATCTCAACGAAGATCCTAGATCCATATAATTTCCAAGCCTTTTTCTCATGCGTAATATAAATATGAGGCATTTTTTCATGAGCATCTCTCTTTGCAGGCATCCTTTGTTTTAGGCAGTTAGCCTGCTTTTGCTTTGCTTTAATCAACCAACTTGAACTAACAATTCTCTGAAAATCTAGAAAAAAATTAAGTCTTCCCTTAGAAATGATTTTGAATAGGTACCATTTTCTTCTAAGTTACAAGCTTTCCAAAAGTGGGACAATTGAGAAAGGAATTGTAATTATCGTTATCTCCGCAGACCGTTGATCTAATATTAATATTTTATCTATATTTAGCTTTAATAGATTAACAATTAATAATTTTAACTAATAATTAATTAATTAATATTTTTATTATTAATATGCTAATGTGCACCGGTTTATCATGCTAAGATTTAAAATTACAGAACTTTTGAAAAACGTTGGATCTTATCTCATTGTAGTCTTTTAGAAAATTGTTCTGTAAGAAACTGTTCAGTGTTTACATTCTTATCTTATATATTTCCTATGGTAACTAAGAAGCTTTTCAACATATACTAAATTGAAATCAGAACATGATATTCACCACTTTGTATAATAAACATTGAAAAGTACTTTTGATTTATCTTTAAAAATAGAACACGACTATTTTGAATGCAGTTGCAGTTAACAATCTACATGCAGGGGAGACTGTCTTTATAAATTGCGCAGAGTAACCTCTAGGGACATGGGGAATCAAAACTGGATGTTCGTAGGCTTTATTATTTGATTTATTTGATAGTTATATACTGTAATGTCTAAACAACACTTTGCTTTAACAAGTTTAAAAATATTTCTTAGAGATAAGGTTTAAACAGGGACAAACTGGTATTAAAAATCATCCATGCTTTACATCTGATTCTTGGAATTGGTAAAATAAAACGCCATTCTTTGTAACTCATTTTCAGCATATAATGGGCTAAAAAAGTAGTTTTATAATTGCTTATATATCTGTACCATTAAAATCTTACTTTTATTTATAATATATAAGGTAAAAATATTGATATTTTTCTGTTGGTCAGACAGTAAGATGTAAAGAAACAACAGTATAAAGAACTGAAAATACTTTCTTTCAATACCGATAAAAGTTAATTAATAAAAAATATTTAGATTTCTTTTTATTTATGTGATGATAAATAAGCACGCGAACAAAAACATTCGTAATCTGTAAAACACATATTTTTTATTTACATTTACAATTTTTTTCAAAATCTTAATTATAATTTTAATTGCACTATAAAGTAACATTCGAAGTTTCACTAGGTCAGAAGAATACCTAAAATTACAAAATTGTTGAGCGGAAAGTATTATAAAAATCCATCGAAATAAGAATTTTATGATATTACTTTATTTCCAATTTTTTGATAATGCTATTTAGTTTCCTTGATACTGATTAGGATACTTCGAAATCACATGTGAATTGTCTATTTTATGAATTTAATATTACTTTTCGTATTTTATTTATTACAAATTTGAAATTATAATGTAATTGAAACAATAGCTGTTCTAATTAATATCTATCTTAACGCATCTCAGCAATATTACTATAGCAATAATTACAAAATAATGCAAAACCAGTATGAGCTGTTTACGCATTTTACGTTATAGTTTAAACTTAATAAAGCTGAATATTATTTAATGGGTAAGTCAAAGTTAAGTTTTAAAAAGCAAGAACTACATAAATATAAATATCTGTTAAATTACTTCAGTGAGATAGAAGTCAACATAATTCCGATTCGCTTTAGAATAGTAAATGAAAAATACAACACAAATATAATTTCGAAGAACCAAACGAGAATAAGTATAGCGAAATACCCGAAAAGTGAACTATTGAAAACCTTTTTTGAGCTATTAACGCAGCCACTTTCATTTCGGTAGAAAGATAAGGAACGATGAAAATGTAAAGTCTCGGGAAAGGATTGAAAGTTTTGATGATAAGAGTAATTGGAAAAAAAAAACATAAAATGATTTCCTAGCTTTATACCGGCAATAAGGGTATTACAATATTTTCAACGCCAAAGTTTTCACAGTCTTGTGCCCGAGATTGAGAAAAGATTTTTTGAAGAATTAAATCACATTATTAAATAAAAATAAAAAATACTGCATAAAGTTATAGGTTTAGAATATTTTAACTGTAAATGTTATTATTTAACAAATTTTCGTACAGTGAAGAATTTTGAGAAATTGGAATGAACGTTTTTTATTCAGAACTTCAATTTTGAGTGTAAATCTATTAACTTTTATTTTCGAAATGTGGTGACTAAATAATAACTTTGAAATCAGGTATCTTAAATTTAACTGAACAGGGACACTAATACTTATTATACCGTCTCAAAGAATAAAATAAGACTGCTCTCATACTTGGATTTGTTTTTTTTAAATTTGTTTCGAATAAATTAACCGTTGTTCGCTTTTCATTCATCGCTAATATTTATTACCGTGTTTACTCCGCGTGATAGTTGCTTTTTGCCAATTTTTCATTGTGAAAGTCTAGGTGCGACTATTATGCGAGGAAATCTACTACACAATATTGTATACGTTTGACGATTTTTTCTCCTTCAAAACGGGGGTGCGACTATTACGCGAAGGCGACTATTACGCAAGTAAACTCGGTATATTTAGACTTTAAAAAGAATTAACTTTCTCTTTCTCTTTCTGCTTCTTCAAATATTTATAAAATATAATAGCAATTCTATATTTCATTTCCTACGCATTATAATCAAATGGGTGTCGATTAAATTGATTAAGTTTTTAAGTTTACAAGATTTTAAAAAGATCCTAGAAGACACATATCTGTCGCATTTAAATAAAATTTTCAACAAATGCCAAATCATGGGCTTCTTCGTAGATGTCTTAATACACAGCATTAGTTCAAGCTTTCAGCCATCATAAATTGATAAAGATGATTTGAAAATTTACGATATCAGTTTCTGTCCAAGCAAAAGTATGAGACTCAAAAGCAGCCCTTTTGAAGTGTAAAGAGCGATAAAGCCCTTTTTATGATAGCTCTTTTCTTTAAATAACAGCACATGCTCAGTACTGAAATCTCGTTCTTGAATACACATATTGTCAAACAACCATATTTAATTTGGCGTTGGTTTCATGAAATGCTTTAAAGAAGCAAAATGCTTTTCCTCCGGGAAATAGAGAAATCTGTTTATTTAACCTTTATCGATGCCCACACGCAAAATGCAAATATTATACACATATGTTTATAAATTTTCTACGTGGATCTCATACTCACCTTAAATTTTTATTTATTATCTGTTTTAGACTTTTCTGCTCGAATACGTTTTGCGTCCTATCCCGCAAAGCAAGATAGGTGTTCCCAGAATTGACGTGAAATCACCCATTCGGCGGTATTTGGCGACAAAATTGGCGATATAACGTAGACGGAGAGAGAACATTCTAGAACTCATTCTTCGCGGTTTTTTTCGATAATGTTCTCGAAGGTTAACGCTATATATATCGCAGGTTAACGCTATATATACCCTGCCTGTACGCGTAGTAATAGTAGTAATTTGTTAAGTTCAGAAGTAGTGTTTTGAGTTCAGAGATTAGCTCGAGAGCAACAGAACCGAGTCGGAAGCTGTACTTTACTGCTTTGCAGTGAAGCTGTCTTCACCGTTGTAGCCTGAAGTCTCTGTTGCTGATTGTTTCAACGTGTTTTTCGACGACTGTAAACGTGACTTTGGAACTCTCCTGTGTAATACTGGCGAATAAATTTTGTTTTGCTTTTTCACCAAGTGTTTTCGTCAATTACTCCAAATACACGAACTCGTAGAAAGCAACAATATTTTACTGAATCTTACACTTCGAAGCCAAATATCAGTGCTAGTCAAAAAATCATTCATAATTTTGGAGATTACACTTCTATTTTTAAATATACATTCTTTGCCATGCTTATTTCTTTGGAATGAATACAGTTAGACCCAGACTAATTTTAAAATCTGCGCAAATATTTTTTTTTGTAGATCTCACGTTTTTAAGATCTGAAGACATCGAAACTGAGTGAATATTACACTATCTAATACGCAATGGAGTAGTTTTAAAACTATTTTCATGTTTGTTTTGAAACATTCCATGTCCATCACTAACTGAAAATACTGTATACGTACTGCAGCAAGCAAAATTAAATTAAGTAACAATGAAATAATTCATTAAGTTTTATATCGAATTCGATGAGTAAAGATATTAGTGATGTTTAAGACCTTAAAAAAGTCTCCTGAATGGGCCTATTTAGACTAATGAAAACTGTTGCATTTTGTATATATAGGGAAGCTATAATTTAAATAAAATTTCAGTATTCTGACAAATATCTGGAGTATTTTTCACTCTTAAGTTTTAAAACATAGAAGGAACTAGTAAGTGAATAAAAATTTAAATCAAAACATTTTCAATCTGAATTTTTGCGTCTTCTGAATATATCAAAACATTTTACTAGTGGCACTAAATATGAAGCAATATTTTTATAGCCTCTCTTTAAATATGTGAGTAAACATATTTCCAGTTCTCTACGTATATGCTTTTAAAGGGTGTAAGAACTTCAAATCCACAATAAAATTCTAAGCGAACGAAGAAAACATCTAAGTAAATAACCGCATCCGCAAATTCTTTTCGACATAAAAAGTAAGCTGTCGCTCATACATATGTTCTTCTACTGCTGGAAACTACTTCAGAGCTGACAGATATCGAGAATGACGCCTTTTCTGCAGAACCTGACTTGGAATAAACCGTACGAAAGGGAAAAGAGCTCTTTTCATGTCATGTCCTTGAGTAACTGTCAAAGATTTTTACAGGAATTTTTTCTTCCCTTCAGCGCCTTCTGAATCCTGAATTTTTTTTAGTTTTTTTGAAGTCACTGAGATCCGCTGATGCTGACTCGTCAAAGGAATACAGCTTGTTTCGAAAATTCAAAGAGAAAGAAAAAATCCTTGGCAGGAATTTATGAGAATGCCCAGAACCTGAGGCACGATTCAAATTTATTCTTAGAGCAGTTGTCTTTTGCAGACGACTATGGATGCCCTTAAAGTAAAAATCATAACCTGGGGCACGAAGAATAAATGTCTTTTTAATGCTTTCACGATTCGAATTTTTATTTTTGTTATGTTTCTTAATACTGACCACTTTCACTGTCATACTGACCAGACCTCATGACAGAAGAACGCAGGCGGAATTTTATTTTTCTTGTTATTCTGCAAAAATATCGTACCATAAATGGCAGCAGAAGACAAGACCTAAAAGGACTGAAAAATGTTATCGCGCATTTTAATGGTCTGTCTGAAGATATATTTATACAGAACAAGATATATTTCCATATCATCATAAGCAGTTAACAGCCATTTTGTTCGTACATAATACTAAATGCAAACCTTTACATGCATTAATTTATCAGGACGTTGGTTTTAATCATAGTTTGTTAACTTTTATTCATATTTTATGTGACGGATTAGTGTGTATAGACGATTATAAGACTACAGCTTTAGGTTCTTTGACTGTGAACATAAAACGCGCAAGCTCCTCTCTCTGTGCGTATGATTTATCGCATATGATTTCTGTTTCTCTTTAAAGAATTCAATTTTTCGAATATATTAGTATTTCAGTGCTTACTGAAGCTAATTTATTATCTAATAATTAATCAAAGAAAAGGAAAATGCATTTTGAATTTTGTTTTTAGTTTCGGTTCTCAAAAACTTTCCTGCTTTTTGTTAATTTTATCGAACGTGAAGTTAGTTTTGGCTAAGGATTATACTGTTCCCATATATATAATTAGGTGTTCTGATTATAATATATAATGCTGCTATGAAAATTCTTCTGTGATCTTTATACTGAGCTGATGTGAAGGTTCTTTAAGAATTGCATTTTGTAATACCATGAGAGTAATTGCAATCTACGAAGATAATTTTCGATAAACGCTCTTGTGAACTACATTCAGAAGTGCTACTATAAGCTCTAATAGCTTTCGTTCCGTGTTAGCAATATTAATTGTAGAAAAACTTCATTCATAGTTAGTTTCAATATCATTCACCATCATTACCGATTTCTGTTAAAAAGCATTTTTATTTTGCTCGTGCTGATATGATAGAAGATAGATGTGATATGATATGAAGATAGATTTCAATTAGAGTAAACTAGACTACCTTAAAATTAGCTAGGAATATTTTAGGAATAATTTTTCAGCTTTTGATTTTTGATATTATTGTTACAGAGAAACAAAATTTTCAATATGTAAATATCTTGCTAGAACAGTTAAATGGACATATGTTTACGCCAATGCAAAATAATTATGTAAATGTGAAATTAAATTTTTATAAAGAATTTGCTGCTTAGCATAGGGCTGATAGCTGCCCTAAGTAAAAAGCAAATTTGAAGTATCCCCGTTTGTGAAGTAATAACAAACAAAGAAGATCTGTTATTTCTTTTAAACAACTAAGCATATTTTTTCACAAAGTTGAAGGCTTTTAACTAGAGCAAGAAAAATAATGCAACATTATTTCGTCAATAGCAAGTGTAGAAAACGAACACAAAACTTTTTCAAAGTAGCATTTACAGCGCTTTTCCAACTTTTTTCCCATCTTCAAGGAACCAGTAACACCACCCACCAGAACTAATCTAGCGATTAATGACTGTTGAATACTGATAGTATGTCCCGAGTATGAGCTCAGGTTGTCTGTCTCCATGATTGGCATTCGTGGCTTTTTCCATATATATTGTTATATGAGTCAGGTTCATTGAAAGTCTTAAACGAAGACATCTCTTCCCTTCGGCAAATAGCCTTCGTGTGCATCTGACGTATTCAAGTAACGTAATGTAAATTAATATCAACGAACCAGTTCCTCTTACCACAATGATATAATTCCCAGATAGTTCTTGTATATTCTATCTTAATCAATTTATCGTATTTTAGCCTTCACCGAAAATCAATATTTAAATGTAATAAGGACCGTTGATAAAACTTTGTGTTAAATTTAAGAGCATGATTCAACAAAGCGTGTATTTGAATAAAAACAAACAGGTTGGAATGAAGAAGTTATTTTATATCTCACAAGAAAATTTCTACCTTTATGTTCTTCAAATTCCTCAATCTAATTAACTATTTCAGCTTTGAAATATTTTAATTAATTTTGAAGAAACGAAAACTAACAAAATAAATAGCCAGCTATAGCAATAATTTGTTCCATTTTCCTTCTTTAAAAGCCATACTTTGCTTGAATTAATTGGAAAACATTTAAAAAGTACAAAACTAACAATAAATATGTCCGTAATATTCTATTAAATGTTAAATATACGTTAAATCCTTTAAAAAGACATTTTATTAATTCACTTTTTTGCTTCCGCATATCTTCTGCCAAGTTTAAAACTGAAGGCCCACTTTTTGATTCCTTTTTAAACTAAGAATCAAAAACGAAGCTATGAGAGTTTTTATAATCTTTAAATAAGGACAATACGCATTTCTAACAAGAACAACGAATAAATTATCTCGCGACTAATTGAAAGTTCGCCTTCGCACACATATTTGACAGACTGACAAACAAAGAACGCGAATTTATGAAAGAAAGGGGAAAAAAGTAGCCTTTCAAGACAACTAGTTTAGTGGGCAAACAATATTCAATTATGTTGGCATTTAAATTATTTTTATTCTGTAATCTGTAGGGACTTTTACTCAATATTATAAAAAAGCGAAAGAAAAAGGTCTTGCTGCATGTGAGGAAGTGCATAGCTTGGAAAAACAATTGAATAGAAGAAAGATTTCCCCTGAAAAAGTTTAATTATGAGTTTTATAATTAGAATTTATTGATGATTTTGTTCAGCGCTTTTTAGAAGCATATTTATTTATAGTGCTCAAATTATTAGGTAGTTTTATCCTACCTCTAATGAATTTAATTTTTTCTCTAGCTAAAGTTATACAAAAAGAAACTTTTTCTTTAATCAATTTAGCTTATTATATCAAAATCCAATATATATTTTACCTGTAATAATGTATATTGTAGCATTTATTTCCCATTTATAGAATTGATAATTTATAGAGATAAATTCAGAACACATATCTTCTCTTTTGGAGGCACACAAATTTTAATTCATAGAACATTTTTGAATAATGCGAATATGTTAATTCTCAGTAGTAACTGAAGAAAGTTGTGGCAATCTTGTTTTTACACAAAGCACAACAAATCTTGTCTTAAGTATTATCATTCAATTCTGAATTGCTATGGAAAATTTTCAAACTATTGAATTATTATGCCGAAGTAATCAAACATAGAGCTTTTTTTCAAAAGATCTGAATTTCACCTGTGTGGTATTGTAACTGTAATAACCCAAAAATTCACTGAGAAAGAATTCTTAAATTTTATTTTTTGAAATTTTAATAATTCTTAAATTTTCTTAATTTTTAATTCTTAAATTTTCTTAATTTTTAATTCTTAAATTAATTTAATATTCTTTAATTTAATTCTTAAATTTAAATTAATAAAATTTTAAGTAAAAGGAGTTGTTTATTAACAGAATGTCTGAATCATTAGAATCTAAAAGTATTTGAAAAACCATATAAAATCAGAAATTTGGAGTAGAGAGCAATGTGCATGTAAAGACTGCTACATAAGCCTTTTTCTTTCATAAGTTTTATTTTACTTTACATCCTCACCGATAGATAGTTTGTACCATTAATATTGTAAAAATTTAAACCTTAACCTTTTAAAATGTGATTTGTAAGAGAGAGCTCAAGACTGACCGCTGTATTTATTATTAGTTGCGTTATATCTAATATGCTTACAAATGCAAAGCGGATAAATGCTGTATAATCTTTTCCCATAATTCTACTGTTATTGTAAAACTATAAGTGCCTTTTTTAACCAAGTTTCGAGGCATTTATTACGCCCCTCCGAATTTATCCTAGTAATATACACTCACTTCCAAAAGTTACGTAAGGAGAGGAGTACGCTAATTTCCGGAAGCCAATCAGAATTGAAGCGGATGCAATTGCTGCAGAGGTAGATGAAAGTATGCAAATATGTTAGGTAACAGACAATCGCGCTTTCATGTCAAGAAATATGCAAAAAAGGCAGTCATATAAGAAGCCAGCTTTATGAAGGGTTACAGAAGTTCATTGTAAGTGCTGATAGAAGGTGTTTAAAACTTTCGTGCAATTTATTTTCAAGACATACATGTTTCTATGACTTCCAGAAGACGAATGGAAGATTCTGAGCGCTGGCGTGCTGTGGGGCGCATTGAAGCAGGACAGTCGATCACATATGTTGCTCTTTTCTTCGGCGTTCATCATTCTGTAATTTCACGTTTATGGAAACAATTCCAAACCACACAGACAGTTATCCGAAGGTCCGTAGCCGGCCGCCCAAGGGTTAAAATCCCCGCGGAAGATCGATATATTGCTATTGTAGCCAAGCGGAATCGCAGAGCGACCGCCACACATGTGACATCTATGGTTACAGCGTCCATTGGTAAGGCGATATCTGCAGCTACTGTACGCCGAAAATTGCATATGAGTGGACTGTACGCCCGGTTACCTCGAGTTTGTGTTCCTCTGTCCGTCCAATCAAGAAGGGCACGATTACAATGGTGCCGGGAACATGTCAATTGGAACGTGTCTGACTGGGCCAATGTCATGTTTACTGATGAGCCAAGATTTGCTGTGGAGCCAGATGACAAGCGTATAAGGATATGACGTGAACAACAAACACGCAATCAGTCTCAAAACATCACCGAACATCCCACATTCCGAGACGGAAGCATTATGGTGTGGGCAGGGATTTCATTAGGATATCGCACCGACCTGCACATCTTTAAACGGGGTTCTTTGACGGCTGTCCGTTATTGAGATGAAGTCCTAGATCCCATTGTGAGATTGTACGCTGCAGCAGTTGGCCCTACTTTTGTTTTAATGGACGATAACGCACGTCCCCATAGAGCTGACAACGTCATTGACTACCTGGAGAGTGAAGGGATTGCGCGTATGGCGTGGCCAGCATATTCGCCCAACCTTAATCGCCTTGAAAATCTTAGGGATGCTCTCGGCCGTGCTGTATCTTCACGTTTCCCACCTCCAGCCACTCTTATTGAGCTGGAAACTGCTCTACAAGAAGAATGCCAATTGCTTAATTCTGCGGTGATTTACCACTTAATTGAAAGCATGGTCACAAGGTGTAAACTTGGTATACAGATGAGGGGGAATCACATACCCTATTAATATCCTTTTTTTCATTTTATGCTGTTTGTTTTCACTTTATGCATAATTCTGTTTAAGTCTCCAGTATGTCATTATATAACTTACAAAAATTTAATATTTTTTTCATTTCTGTATATAATTATTGACTTTGTTTTATGCATAAATATATATGTTACTTTCCTGCCGAATTTTGTGTCAATCAAAGCAGTATTTGTTGATTTTTTTTTTTGAATTTTATATCTTCTTGCTTAACTTTTGGAATAATGAATTAGTGATTGTATCTTTAGGTGGAACAAAAATGATAAGCGATTTTATGCGAGTAATTTTGAAAATCATCTAAACCTCACATATTTAGTACAAAATTTATTAATCATAGCAAACAGTTTACTTGATATAATGAAACGACTATGGATTCTATAGGCAAATCAGTTCATTTACATGAAGCAAGTATATTTATAGTCAATTATATGGGGCTTCAAAGATCCTTTATTTTCCAGACATACTTTGAAAACAACAAGCTTCTGTATATTCTCTCTAACACAATTGGAAAACTGCACGGAGCAAAATTTCAAAGATTAATATATAGCATAAATAGATGCTTTTAATTCAAAATTCGAATGCTTCAAACTTAGTATAAGCATGTGAGTTTTATTTGAGCACTGCCTGAGACTACTTTCAGAATAAAGTGTAAGTACTTTAACATATGTTAGAACAGGGAATGAGTAAATTCATTCAGGAACGGTGATTGAATTGGTGAAACATGAAACCGCAGTAATAATAAAAGCTGCTGAGGAAGGTAAACTAGGGTGATTGTGGGAAGACAATTGCCGAAGGAGGTCCAAAGTCCTTGTAGAAGACATGGCAATGTAAAGAACAGTCTAACGGGGAAAAAAATAAATGTAATAATATAAAATGTATTTTAAAGAACGCCTTATCTTCATAATAAGCAATTTAGACATATTTCCGAAGCAAAAATATGTAAGATTAAGGCACTTATTTTCTCTACAAAGCAAATACAAATGGAATCAAGATATCACCTATTGCATGATCTACGGGTTATCATATTAGGATATTTTGCCACAGGAGAATGATCTCATTTATTTTCTTAATAGAAGTGAAAAAAATATTAAAGGTAAAATTAACGAAGGTATGATATATATGTCTCTCTCTCTCTTTTTTTATATATATATATATGCGGCGGACCACACAGAGATAAGTAAATTCTGTGTACGGTCCCTGCAATTTACTGCTCCCAGCCTTTACGACGTGTCACACAACACATTTTGGACATCACAGAGACATAACTTCACCACCAGTGTCAGGAGATTTCAACGTTCTGTACAATGTCTGTCGTCGAAGTCTCTCAATTTCAGGAGGGGTGACGAACCAATGATCTGATTTTTCCTCTGATATCATTCCAGATATGACGAATCAAAGGATGTCAAATGCTACTGTAAAATTAAGGAGGCGTGTCTAATTCAGTCTGAAGATTTTCGCCATCCGAATAACATCAGAAGTACGCCCCAGAACTCTCGACTAGAGAGACCTTCGTTAGCGGACTCCTCACACTACGAGGGCTATAATTCATTTAAATACCTATCTATGCTATCTATGAATTATATATATATATATGTGTGTGTAATGAGCTTCTTATAATTGTATTAAATGTGTTTTGAGTTTCAAATGCAGTAAGAATTACGTAACCTCTCAACATTATAAGGAGCATGGTTACAGGATATAAGCTGAGGATATCTGGGTCCGAGGAGGTTTTGCCCGAGCATCATAAAGTTGTCATGTGTATGAGAGAATCTTGTTCGAAAGTTAATTTTAAAAGCTTTAGCACTGAGTTATAGAATTGAATGGCTATGTTGGGTGATATACCACATGAAATCCGCTGGGTATTTTAGGAAGATTTTTTCAATTTGAGAAAAGGAGATCTCCTGTATTAGAAGGATTTTGGAAGAAAAGAAAAGGAGGTCCCTTGATTGTTATGTTCGAGTTATGGCAATCTATCTGTCTAATCTGTCGTGCGTATTTCAAATATATTTGCATTTTTGATAGCTTTGTGATAACAGAAGAAGCAGTAACCAGCATTCTATCTTGGCCGAAGTGCAGAAAACAAGTGCTCTGTGCTTAGGATGAAATCTTAATTCAGAAAACGTTAGTTTGGGTTCAATGCATTTGCTTAGATTATTAACAATAGTGTAACATTATTATTGGCTATTCCATTTACTTTATATTAAAGTCGTATGATATAGATTAAAGCACTAGCGTTATATTAAAGTCATATGTTATGGATTAGTCTCGAAATGATGCAGTTCAAAAAAGTTATTATTAGTTTTAGAATGCAGAGGAAAATTACCTAAATTAAAATTAAGGAGTTATTGCTAATTTAAATTCCAATTCATATTTGTATATACTTATTTTGAGTTTCGCCAAAGGGCCCAAAATTTCTAGCTAAGCTTCAGCCCACATAATTCTTTCTTCATATCACATAAAAGAACCCAGAGTATCAAGTCGTGACGATTTCGTGTCTTTGAGCAGTAGAATACATTATTGTGGGAATGTAAAAAATTCAGAAGTTTTTAAGGTTATTTTACATTGATTTATTTTATTTTATGTTTCGAATCTGTACTGTCACTTATCTCTTATTTTTTTTCCTGCCAGAGTGCAGTTTAGCTGTCAGTGAGGATTTGAGGTTTTTAGATAGAGCGTGTTCTGCCTGCTGAAGGC
>KK119699.1:551230-585765 GCA_000611955.2 Stegodyphus mimosarum
GAACGCCACATTGCTAATTCTTATTCTACGTTAAGTGTTCCTGTCTACGGCGTTGCTTTATTCTTTCCGATAGTACTATCACGCCGGTGTACGCTTAAAAGCCAACTTCCGCGTTGAAATATCTCTGCGCAACTTTTGGCTCGTAAATACTTAAATTTAATATAATTAAAATTCTACATTTGAGTTCACTCCATAGATGAGGCAGATTTGTAAGCATCATGTGTGTCTTCTGTTCGACTTACTTAAATTTAAATAAAAGGGTCCTTTACATCCTTCTTAAGTAACTTCATATTAGACATTATGATTAGCCCCTTAGACGTCTGTTGGAGGATTTACCACAAGTTAATTTAGTTACAGGCACAATACCTATAAGTTGCTCCAGACGGTTCTTCAGGATTCTTCAGCATGATCAGGATTCATCTGGGAAGTTTACTGCTGTGAGGCAGAATATAAATTGATGGTGAATGTGGTTTGACTTGCAGCTTGATTATACGCCGTGTCATTATCCTTTCTGTCTTAGATATCTAAAATTTATCTATATTTAGATCATTTTTTAATGTAACTGTTAAACGATTTGAAGTATCGCTGCAGTCTAATTTTGGGAAGAATGATTCTCGTGTTCATGTAATAGAGCTTCACAATGTATGATTCTGTGAGCTATTCCAGGATTGCCTCCTTTAAAAATAGAGAGAGCTGCTTTATTTTTTCTAGAACATCGTAAATTGAATCAGAAACAACTTTACATCACACGTGGTTTTTCTCACTGAAAACCTGATACGAACTATTGAGAAAAGAACTCCATCATGCGTTCAAGGTAGCGCGCAGTATGTTTCATATACTAGGACCTATTTGTTAAATTTTCGTATTAAATCGTTCTTTTTTGTTTAGCCAATTTGTGACAAATGTTTATGAATGTCCCAGCTGTTTTTGCTTTAGCTTTTCAAGTCGTAAATAGCAATTATTATTAATTCTTAACTTTTGGGATTCTTCTCGGAAATGTTAAGTTTTTTCAATTCTCACGGCAATATCTTTTAACAGATAACGATGTGCAGTTTTTTAACACACGTGTAAAAATAGATGAAAAAAATATTAAAGGAATCCGGCGGATTTAATCATCCGTTTTGCTGTTACATGGCATTACAGCGGTTGGGTTTGCGGTTATACTGTGCTTTTTAATAAATAAGTTATTATTTTTCTTATTTGTATTACCTCGCTAAATACCTTTTGCAGTTTTTGTATCGACGCTTCATTCTTTGGCATCATTATTTCAGGGGTGGCCAAACTTCAAAACGATGAGAGCCTCATGATAGATTTTACAAACGTTCGAAAGCCGTAAGTCCAAATTTATATCGTTTCAAAAATAATGAGACAGGTTTTGAATATAAAGAAACTTTTGAAGTAAATTAACAAATATGTGATTAACATGATTACATATAAATATGAATAAATACATCTTATATCTTCCATTTTGTGTTCAGAAAAGTTAAGCACCAAAAAATAAAAATTTGTAACTTATGTACTGGGCAACTGAGCCTTTTTCCTTCAGGTAGAGAAACCAAATATTTTCGTCTGATTTCCTTGATAACTCTCCGTTTATAATTATTATTGTTTTACCTTAATAGAAGTAAAACAAATCGGGAGCATATTCATTGGTCTACAATTACATAAAAATTTTATTTGAGTAAATTACAAATCATTATTTAAAAGAAAAACTGAGTGTTTATATATATATATTCATGAGCAGTCTTTTAGAAAGTGTAAATTAAATGATACAGGTCAACGTGCACTGCATAGGAACTGTAATTCGAGAAAAAATATTTATTTAAAAATAAGCTATTAACTTGTTTAGGCTTTTGCTTAAAAAGTAATTTTGATTCTCCACGCAATTAACATAAGTACCAAAATACTGAGATCGTTCGAATTTTTGGATCCTAACCTAAGAAATTGTTAAACAGTTTTTTCCCAAAACTTTGGAATAACTACTTTTACCGATGCCCAGTTTAGAAGAATTTAAAAAAAATGCGAATACAATTTCAGTGGTATTTGAATAATCAGTATTTCTCATGTCGGTCCTGACTGGTACAGTATTTCAGTGTGGCATCCAACGGTATCTACCAGAATTTTTTGGTAATTTGTATAGTGCGCATGACTAAAAGTTCTCGAAACTATCTCCCGAATCGTACCCGATAATTTTAGACGTATAACAAAGTTTATGCGCATCCATGAAAATTCTTGAAACTAGTTCTCGAACTGCCCTTATAATTTTGAACATAGAAAACAAAATTCATAGTCATCATTGAAAATTCTCGAAACCATCTCTTGAATCGTTACGATAATTTTGGACATACATAAGCTATTGCTAATAAACCTAGTAATTCATGCCGGGCTATATAAATACTTCATCGAGCACATATTCCATCTGTCTACTAGCCGAACTCTTCAACTTAGCTCTTTAATTTTGAGGTGGTTTTCAAACACAAGGCACATCAAAACTAATGTTACAAAAAGAAAACATGCCAGTCACTACTATAAGGAATTTATTTCAAAAATGTAGATATAATATGAACGTGTAACTCTTCATATTTCTATAGACATACACAAACGTTCGATGTGGAGGCTTTTCGTAACACGGCAAGCGTCTGCACAATAGTTCCACAGCTCTTGCCAAATAGGCGTGCGGATCCATCATATTCTAAATGTTGGACTCAGAAAAGCGGTCAAATGACTTGAATTGTCTTATCTTGAATTTCTAAGTAAAATAACTCAGAAGAAAGTTCAAAATAAATTATTGTCAGCCGAACAGTTACATAGCAGAACTTTCCTTTGGATTACCTAACCTGTGTACAGAAAATAAATCTCAAATTGAGTTTGAAATGGAGTGTGTAAGCAGAAGTTATTTTAGAAAATAGAAGATCAGACTTTAAAAATAAATGTTTACGGTAGCAAAATTTCACAACTTTTTACATATGCTTGATCCAACTTCTCGTCAACTTCTTGTTTGGCTATTACGCTTTCATGAAGGACATGGCAGACGTACATGATGATCGAAAATTAGAGGACAAAAAATATCAACATATTAAAAGAAGTGTAATACGGACATCAGTGCCTGGGCAGCTGAAAAGGGGTAGTACTAAAGGGTGAAAATTTTTAGATACGCCGGGCAGCAAAATGCCTCTAACCTAATGCGAGGCAGAAAGAAAGAGATCATCAAACAAGAAATCGGAAATTACAAGAAAATATCACAAGCTAAAGAGATTTCACTAATATCAGTACACCGATTTTGACAGAAACTTTGGAGAAGAGAGACGTTTGTGTTCTGTTGATCCCTCATTGCTTGATGCAACATTGTTATTAATATGAAGATTTGATGATTAAGGTGAGAGATGTCTATCCGGAATAATAATATTTGATAAAATGGGAATTAGATATTTTGACTAAAATTGAAATCGTTGTCAAACCAGTGATTTTTCACACGACTCCAAATATTTCAGTATCCACAACTATTGGTGAAATAAATTATAATCTCTGTCCAAGAATACCAAGAAATTATTACGAAGGATAGAGTTTCATGTTAAAAAACTGCTCATTTAGCATATTATTGTGAATGGTTCTTAAATCTGAGAAGCAACTGCATAAAAATGGCTGACTTGCTTAGGGATAGGAAATTAAATTTGAAGGAGTTCGCCAGAAAATTGAAACAATCAAGAAAAAGGTGTAAGTTTCACTCCACCAAAAATAAAATCCTCGTAAAATTCTTCCACAAATTAAAAGAGATCTATATGGATTGCAAGAACACACAGGTTTCTTCAGCAGTTACTCACGCCATTCAAGGACTGAATAAAAGTAGTACACTACAAGGAATAGAAAATGTTCCAGGCGGATCACAGCTGTTGTGTACAATGGGATCACATAGAAATGTAAGAAGATACTGCCTGAAGTAAAATTAACTTGAGAGAAAAAATACTAGGGAGAATAATTAAATAAAAATATTAGCATTGCGTTTTAGATTAACTTCGTATGTATTCCGATGACCATTACATGTTCAAAAAGTAACATACCCGGAATAGTAATTACGAGAAATGGTATTATTTGTAATTTTATGTATTTGCTGCTATGGCGATAAGCCAGCAATGGACAGTTTGAAAAATATCAGATTTTTACATACATAATATGAGAAATTAAATTAGCGATAATTAAAAAAACGTGGCACTGCATGATTTCTATCTCAGTTTCCATTTGTATTAAAAAATTAAACTATATTTATTCAAAATCAGTCGCATTTCTGATGACGAATCGCAAGTAGCTCCTGAGCCGCAGTTAAGGTGTCGGAGAACTGCAGTCTGATCATGTGTGTTACATAACATGGAATCACGCAAGCGAATTTTCTGGCGGTTTTTCATATTCTTCCATTTGTTGACTGATAATTAAGATTAGGAAACTGATCAAAATTCTAAGATATTGAGGTGGAAATATACAAGTGAGAAAATACTTGCACTGGCATCCTCATTATGCAATGAATACACAACGAACTGCTTCTTCACTTTCTTAATCCCGATTAAACAGAAATGCTAGTATTCCAATTTTATAGCTCCCGAGAAATAATTGTGTATAAAAATGCAGATCTACCTCTAGCGCGGAAGTTCGGAAAGTTATAACACTGTTCATTATGTAAATCAATAAAACAGTATCATATTAAATATTACTCCTACATTCTACATACATACTTATTTATATAAAAAAATCTGATGTGTACAACAGATCCTTGTACAGAATATAAAATTATACTCATTTTTTCTTGGGTTTCATTTAAACTTATTGGAGTGAATTAAATCTACTTCGTCAATAGCGCATAAACCACAACACAATAAATGCACTAAAATTCACTACATTTGTTTAGCATAGCGACACTCTGGCGCTATGTTCACTTAACATTACATCTCATTTATTTAAAAAACTCAGAATGCACAAAAATTGTGTATATCATCTGAAAAATTATCTAATCGTTGCCACACGTTCTATTCAAATACTATGATAAATCTAAAACGAGGTATAAAAGAAATTAAACAAGCAAACCAACAAAAGAAACAGTTCGCGAGAACAGTTCATAGACAAGAACAAAAGAAAACACAAAAGAAACAGTTCACAGACGATGCAGTGTTTCTCATTCAATTAATTCAGTTCTCCTTTCGCGACAAGGCAAAAATACATAAAAACTGAAAGTATCTATATTAAAAATTACCAAGTAAATTTTACACAGTTATTTCCTCCAATAAATTCCAGAATGGATTAAGCATGATTTAATTCGCAATAATAAAAGAAGGCATTATCTTTGTTGTTGCGGTGCTTATATTCTCTACATAGGCAACAAATCCACTATTCTGCTAAGTTTCAAATGTAAAGAAATATGGCAGCCATATGAAAAATTATTAGGCTTAGCCGCACTGCAACAACTTTTATATTGTTGATAATTCTACAAATCTTGCATGCAGATTTACTAAGGGCACAAAAACCTTAACGGGAAGATAAGAACAACATAAGTCAACCATTTTTGAAGCAAAAAATGCACAAGTTACCAACATATAAGAATACAAAAATTGAAGTCACTGAGCCTAGTAACAGAGTGGATATATACATATATATATACATATATTTATATAGTTTTGGTGCAGCCGATTTCAACCAAAATAGGGGGTGCACAGCTACATTTTATAGCAGTTCTATATGCAAAATTTCAACTTCCTGAGGCTACTAGTTTTTGAACTGTGCGAGATATGTACATACATACGTACGTACGCACGAAAAAAATCTCTTCAGAATACATTTTAAATCAGTTTTATAGTTTTTTTAGGGAAAAAAGTCATTTATTCTGTACTTACATTCACATCCCTCAAAAACATCGTTAAATTCCATTCGATAGTAGTCAAAATAGAAATATGATACCCGAAATTTTTCTCGATTACAATGCTTCCGTTTTACTTTGTACAAGCACGTAAAAAGAAGTGTATTCATATATTTGCTTTCATAAAAATCTACAGTTTTATTTCGATCTTGACGAAAATTCGCTTCAAAACAAGAGGAAGGTTTTTACTGTATAAATAATGTTTCGAAAACCCACCTCACTGCGATCACACTCAAAGCGTATATATTCGAACGTTGCGCTCACGATACACAACTTAAGTTCACACCAAATCTTTGTTGCTTTGTCGCTAACAGTTCTTATTAAAACCGTTAGATGGCGCCATGTTTGCTTGCTGTTTAGAACAATGTAAAACTTTTCAGAAGAGAGTAAAATAGTTAAAACAAAATCTAAGCGCTCGCTTTATCAGTTTTCGCGAATGTTTCGAAAAGTGTGAAAAACAAAGCAAGTGCCAGTTCTAAGGAATAACGTTGCATGCCACCGCATTGGTGCTACAATGCTCTAGACTTTTTATTCGCTCCTGAAAAAATTTGCACAATTCACCTTGAAGCAAAATAGGAAAATCAATATTTATCTGAAATTTCGAAAAACAAAATTACCCTCATACCCAAAATAAAACCTCTTCGTTCTTCATACAACCCAGGCACCGGCGGGTACTTCAGCCGGTTCTCAGTATTTCATTTGTAATGCTTTCCTCTTTTGTCATGCAATTTTATTCCCTCAGCATATATGCACAAACCGTCAACCGATTAAACAAGATTTGCGTCTTAGTTGGAACTCTAGAAATTAATTAAACACTGAATATTCTAAATTCTACATTATTTTCGGAGGGTTAATTTCTTTCAGATGCAGAGCAACATAATAATACATTATTACCTACAACATTTTTCTGAATTTCTTTAAATGCATTTGGCCATATTCACGAAAATTCGCTTGAAGTGTACAAGATGTATGTCTGAAAAGACGCCATGCAATTTTTCGTGTTAAGAATGCGCAATATATTTTTTTTTTCTTCAAGAATGCAAGCTCGTGATGCTTATGAGATTTTCCTTACACTCATTAGACCGCGAAAATCGAAATCTGATTATTATCTTGCGAGACGCTCTGCTCGTCATTACGTGTCTTTTCGCTTTTCTCCGGAATGCATAGTTAGAAGAATAAGGAAAATGTAAGATGAAAAAGGAAATATTTCTCAAAATGAAAATAATCAATTGGATTAAACTTTCAAGACAAAGGAATCTGTTAACCGTTTCTTCACTTTCAATGAAGAAAATTCGAAATATAGAGAGTCTTTGAATTTATATGTCATTGTTAAAATCTGAAAGACATATTTTTATACTTAAATGTTTTTCATTTGAATTTATTTTGATTTAATGGTTTAAGAAATTAAATGAAAATAAAATTAGAAATGCACAGTTTAAAATAATCGTTATGAATGAATGTTTGAAAAAGAGATTATATTTTATTTTTAAAACAATAATTTTAAATTTCAGGCTCTGTTATTTTATAAGTTAGAATTTAAAATGTCTTAAACATGAACTACTTTATTTGACATGGTTATTTATAGCCAAAATTTTATAAGCAAGGAACGCAAAATTCACATTTTACAATAAAATGTGCAAGAATTAAATATTTGCATAAAGTATCGGGTTTCTTGAACAATCTCTTTATATATTCGAATCCCGAGGAGGACATGTATATGTTTGTAAATGTATAGTGTCTTTGCGGCATGGGGGCACTCTAAATATGCTGCGAGCCGAAAGTCCTCTAGTGTGGTTTGGTGAAAGGGGAGAGGGGTGGGAGAGGGTCTTACTTTATGTACTGATTGTTCTAATAAATATAGAATTTAAAATCTCATCTGAAATGATAATCTATTCTTTCAGGTCCAAATCTGAAATGAAGAAACTGATAATTCTTCACGGTGAAAATTTCTGCGCTTGTTTAAAATTAAATATAATTGTCTACTCGATTTTTCGAGATAATAAGCGACTGAAAATGTTTAAATAATTAAAAAACATTTTTTCTTAAATGACGTCTTAAAAAATTTTATCACATTACGTGAATTAAAGATAATCATTTATCAGTCATGCTGAAAAGAACAAAAACGCTTTAATTCAGTGTTTCTCAACCTTTCATCATTTGGACCCAATTTTCAGCCATAATTTTCATCGTGTCCTCCCTCTCATACAATGCATACAAGAATAATGTATTTTTACGTTAAAGTTACACTACGGCCTTCATTGCAAACTTTATAAATTACCAAGAATAATATAACGCTGATTTTTGTTGTTTGAATTCCAAATTAATACAAAGAATAAGTTCATTTATTAACATTTGGCAACACCGATCGGCTGCATCGATAAAATCAGAATCGATACTTCTCTATTGCTGTCTCACGATATCGGACATTCTCTGGCTTCGCAAAAAAGGTTCCGATTTGTCTGGACCATACTGAAACGTCTGCACGATCGCGACGCCAGATGTGCATAAATGTCCGCCCTCATTCAATTCCAGCCAATCTCAGTCCAGTCGATCTTTCTATTGCTGTCGAATATACCGGGAACATTTGTGTTCTGATTTGGATGTTAATTGCGATTAACGGAATTAAATACTTACGGCAATAGATTTATATAGAATCATGGATAATTTTTTAACTGGATGTAATCGAGCATTAGATATGTTGAAGCATCAACAAGTGCATAGACGAGAGTAATTCAGAAAGTAAAGTCATGAAAATAATTATCTAGCATACTTAACAGTATTGGGTTTAACAGTACGGAAGTAAATGAAGAAGAAAGGCCTCTTTGCACAAAATGTTTGTCAGCAGCAGCATAAAACCTAATAAACAGCATTTAGCAACGCATCATAATGAGAAAGTTAACAAACACCAAGAATTATTCGAATTAAAATCATATAGAAAGCAAAAATCGTGTTTTTGAACTCAATGAATGAAAAATCTTTACTTGCCTCTTACAAAGTTTCATATAAAACTAGCGGGCAAGCCCGCCAGCTGAGCGGGCTGATTCAAAAGTTGGACAGAACTACCAGTGTTTAAGATTTTCTAGGTGGCAAGCATGCCAGTTGAGCGGGCTGCGCCCGCTTTATTAGTGTATGCACCCACATTCTCGTATACATCCACAGGATACTGCATGCACATTCCCCATGCGGAAAATCTCGAAAACACCCATGCCGTATAAGAAACCGCCGACCGAACTGCCAGTGTTGAGCGATTTTACCGCTCGGCTGCTAATGGGCCTTTGTAGGAAGTGCAATCGCGAAAATTTTCGGTTAGTATATTCTATTTGGCAAATGATTCTTAGATCGGAAGCCACCCTACCTGAAGAGTGGACTCGTTATTAAAATTCTTTTTAGTAAACTTCAACTCCTGTTTATAAGTTTTATAACCACATCTCTTTTGTAATTTTGTTTCATAACACTAAATATATACCGGCATTTAGATGTCTGTAAAATGGTAAACAAATATTTTAGAAGCGTTATTTTACAATTTTTTAGTGCATACACTAATAAATGCTTTATTAATGCATACACTAATAAAGCGGGCTATGCCATTCATATAACATGTGCCATTCATATATATAACATGTTTTTACCTGACAGCTAGAGGGGAAGAGTTTCATATAAAATAGTCAGATATGAAACCCTCACGCCATTTGGCTGAAGAGCAGATTTTGTTAGCTACAATCGAGATAATTTTGCAAAAAAACTGCAGTCTATACATCTAAGTATAGCATCAATTTTTCGGGAAGTTGTCCGACAAATTGTTTTTAATCCAGCTTGATGAGGAAACAGATAACAATAAAGATTCTGATTCCATTGTCTATGTTCGATTTTATGAGATATAATCAGAGTGGAAGAACTACTTTTCTGCAAACCGCTAGAATTCAAAGCAACAATTGTTAATTGCTGTTTATTTATAATTTTAGTACTCACATTATTTTCTACGTGAAATAATTTTATAAATGAGGCAAACGCAGCGTGGAAAAATTGCGTCTGAATAAGCAGCGATGGTGCTGTTTCTGTTTCTGGGCACTTGTGATCTTGTGAAACAATAGTCTCCAAAGTTTGTACAAACAGTACTCTATAGTATGAAGCAATACTCTCCACAGTATGGAGACATTGCACAATTCGCATAGAAACTCTGGCTTCCAAAGAAATGAGTTCTGGTTTTAATATTTCACTAACGACGGCTGTAACAATACTAAATTATATAAAAGTGAGACTCCTAAAATCAAGAATCCTTTCTGCATTTTGTAAAGACATGGGTGTAGTACATTCAGCGTCAATACTTTATTGCGAGGCAATATGGTTATCACGTGGGAAATTTTCGCAACGTGTTTTTAAATTAAGTGACGAAATCGCCATGTTTCTGGAAGAGGGTAACCAATTGGATGCTGAGAAAATTTGAAAATGATTATGTTTTAAGAAATTGAGCTACTTAGTCTATATACATTAGGAAAATTGAATGTCTTTAATCTTCAACTCCAAATAAATACTCATGTGTTAGATACGAATGATGAAGTGAAAGTTTTTGTACAAAACTGAAATTGTAGCTCAGAAATTTAACCCTCCGAGCGTTACGGGTTTAAACCTGAAATTTCGAAGTTCCTCAAAATGTCATGTATTAGAATTTTAAAAAGTATTTTCTTGCTGAGGATAATTTGGTAGCAAATTATGAGTGGGTTAGGGATCCATTTCAAAATACTCCGAAGGTCTGTCAACTGCCGAAGAAGAAATCTTCATCGACTTCAAGGCGGCAAGTTGTGAAATCAAAAGACAATTTAGTAATAAATCGCTTCTTGAATTTTGGGCTGGCGTGGATTATGAATATATTGCACTGAAAACAAGAGCATTTCGTATACTATTACCATTTCCAACATGTTGCATTTGAGAATCCGGATTTTCTGAAGCAACTGCTTTGAAGGCAGAATATGAATCTCAATTAAAAATAGTAAAAGAACCCAGACTGTCTATTTCTAATACTAAACCTCTTTTAGAAACATTTGTTCTGCAAAAGATCACTAATAAATATTAAACTTGTTTGCCATATCGTATTGATAAGTTAATTATTAAATACATTGTGCAATATTGATATAATCTTATTTATACATTGGAAATATTGATGTAATCTTATTTATAAGTGTATTATATCAGTGTAAATGTGAATTTTATTTTTAATTATGTCAAAATGTGTTTTGTTTTGATCTTCTTTCAGTGAATGAATCAATTTTAAAAATATCTCCTTTTGATTTGCTCGCGCCCTCATTTAATGCCATTACGCCTCTTTAGGGGAAGTTGCCGGCAAAAAAGCGAAATATGTTGCATGTCATAAAACCTTTCATTCTGTTGAATTATAACGTTATTTCAAGCCAAATATTTGATATGATGCATTATAGAGAGAAAATATATAACGTAATGCAAATTTATAATCGCATCACTTCTCGTTTATTCATGAGATCTTAAAAAGATATATACATACCTCTTCTTCTTTAATATGTGTTTGAAACATTTCAAAAATTAGTTTCATTTTTTGTTTAATGTTGTAACCTTTAAAAATTAAATGAAATCAACTTAGTATTCGAAAAAAATTCTTTATTATTGTTACTAGAAGAAACACTTTTATATGTTCAGTTGCAGGGTGTAATTTTTATATTAATAATGATGAAATTATGTGCGTTTGCAATTGACAGTATTGTTTAATTTGAAATTATTGTATATTTTTTAATTTCTTAATACACAAAAAGCGAGAGTTCCTATAGTTACGTCAGCGGATTTAAATATCGCAAGCACTGGCTCAAATGTGTAGCTGTATTTTTGATTTGTTAAATGATGTTCAATGTAAACATACTGAATAAAAAAAAGCAAACATATTGTATAGAAAAGGAAATATATCTTACCGATAACGCATTTATCTCAACGGTTAAAAACACTGAATCCAGTTTCCAGCAGAAATATGTCCTCTCATAAGCGTACTGTTTTCACAAAATAATTGAAAATAAACTTTGCGAAGGCAAGCATCCAGGCCTCAAAATTCATACTCTGGTAGTTGTGGAGATGAAAATTTTCACACTATATAGAATTAGGATCGTATAGTTGAAATCTTTGAAAAAGATGCATCCCAAAACACCGGTAGTAATTTCTATCGTTTAATTATTGTCTTATAGATTTTCATTATTAAATTCCTTTTAGCGTTGAGGCCTAAGGTATTAATTTCGCTTATAATAATTTGAATCAACTTCCGATTAACGGAGAGAGAGATTATCAGAGTAGCGAAACAACTGGTCACTGCTTGAATGATTTTTTTTTCGGAACAACGGGAAAATTACTGTTACAAACTTCTACCACAAATGGAAACATTTTACAATAAATACAAGGGGATAAAAAGTGTTGGATAACAGCAATCATAGCAAATGGTGGTGACAAAATTTAAAAGCTGCCTTTTACTCCACAACAGAACTTAAAATTTAATTGTACATAACCAGAAATACATTAAATAGTTCTTTAAAAAAGAAATTGCTATTTCATAAGAACAAATGAAGTGTGCAGTCATTCATCTTCTGTTTCCCATTAACTCCTATCGAAATATAAAATTAAAATAAAACAAAAACTTTGTTCTTTCTATTTTAAAGTGTTTTCTTGTTTTCAATGTTATTTTAATTTGGATAACCAAATTTGTTTTTTTTCTATATATTAAACTGCTTATCTGTATTTTAAAATGTATTAAATACTTCGCTGTATTTTCTGTTAAATATAGTATAAGTTGCTTTCAAATGTTGACGGGTTATTAACCGTGGACTTTTGTTTACAGCCACTATCTACTGTAATGTTTTGCCTCCAGTTTTAAGACAAAAATAAAAACCGCTGAATTAAAATTCTCCAAATGGTTCTTTAGTAATCTGGGTCCACTTAGTGTGGCTCAAATGTCAAGATTCCTCACTAAGCCTGAGGAAAATCAACTTAAAATGCATTGCGGGTCATAGCCCAGAAAGTACCCATGGCAGTACACTTTTGTCATAAGTGCTCGGAAAGATGTCACAGTAATTGCGTTACCCTGTCAAAAGCGACCATTTCGAGAGGACATTAGGAAAGAACTCAATTGGATAAAAACAAAAGTTTTGCAATCAAAGAAGAAAACAATCGGAGGAAAGCGATCAGGTTGAGTAATCAAGACATTTTTGTACGTATTTATGTCAATCTTTAATTTATTCTTGCACTTAGAGAAACATATTTGTCATAAGGAAGGCAGGAAAAGAGTTATTAAGTAAATACCCATTAGCATTTAAGACTTATTCAAGGATGTTGTCTTGCAACGTAGAATTAAAACAAATACGCAAGAGTCGTTTGAACAATAATGAGTAAATTTAATGCTGTCATTTATACATTAATATTTTATACATTATATAAATATTTTGGTTATCTGTTTGTACTTTTTTGCATATTGCTTTTTATTTACTAATTTATTTATTTAGAACTTTTCTATGGTAATTATACATTTTTAGTATACTTTATTTCAGTTTGAATTCATAGACCCCTATAGTGTTTAATTTATGTATTATTTAATAATTTTTTTATTCTGACTCAACTCCCACTAGCTTAAAATAGCTCAAATGAAACAGGCATTTTGCCATCAGTACAAATCAGTTGCCTGCCCCAAATATTTTAATACTTGATAGCAGCTTAGAAACTAACAAAAATAAAGTTGTATATGTTTAAAAAAAGAATACCGAAATACCATTGAATGCATTCAGAACATCAGATATGATGAGTTAATCCAGATACTTCTCCAATTATTATCGTCCAATTTTATGTGTAAACTTTTCATTGTCAGGCTTTATTTAGGCTGAATATTAAAAAAAACTTGTATAAATTCTTCTGTCCTCTAACACTCAAGAGTTGAATACTACATTTAAGTCCGCTCTTACATTCAAAAATTCTTCTTTATAACAATCTCGTAAAATAGTATTTATGCTCGAATTTAAGTTCTCTAACCACAAAGTCGACAGCACTTCAGTTACGTGGAACAATGTAATAAGAGTCAAGTTACTTCTTTGTCTAATGACTCCGAGAAAGAAATGGCTTCCTTTTATGCCACATTTAACTTGAGCGAATAATGGCAAAGAATTGGTTATCTCTGCTAATGGCCACTCCAGTAGCAATCGTCGGAGTTAAAACGAGGCTAATTCAGTGTATTTTTGCTGTCCATTTGCAAGCCATGTTTCTCTACCTTGTCCAGATAATTTGTGATATTGTTAAGCCTCTAAGTAGGCATGCTTTATGAAACGACCGAGCCATTACATCGCTAGCTGGAGCTTTAACTACAAACTGCTTCAGTTGAGTTGTTCAAGAAAAGGAATAAATAATAGCAAAACATGAACATACAGCGCCTATATTTCTGGCTAGGAAATGAGGGTGGAAATTTAATGTGGTAAGAATTTTGCAATAGAGCTAAAAGTTTTTATTTTAAATTTAAATTATCTTATGGTAAAAGTGCTTAGCTGAGAATTTAAAATTGGAAGTAAAACAACATAATAGTGAGACTAGAAACATAAAAACAGATAGTTGCTTCCTGTCTGCGTTTCTACGTTTTTTAAGAGGATTTTGAAAATTTATCATTTCTAGGACTTACAAAACAGCATCGAAACAGCTCATTTTCGAAATCATATTATACTGCTTCAAACATTTTATGTAAGTGGAAAAATGCAATCTTTACTTCTCATCCAAAATTAGGTAGACGGAATTCACTATGTATGTTTCCCTTTTTCGATTTGCTTTATATATATTTATATATAGTTAGGTTTGATATTATTTTTCAGAAGCGGATTAGTTTATTTTGAGCAGAAAGAGAACTTGCAGCAGTTTATTTTGAGCGGAAAGTGAGCGCAATACGCATTTTATTCTCAAAGGAAAGGTTTTTTGATTTATTTTCTCAAATAAAACACATTTTAATAGGTTATATGCGAATGCATGTAGTACACACAGATATACTCAGAAAGCACATTGAAATAATTTAGTTCATGAGTTTGTGAACAAGATTGTGAAAAATACAGTTATACTTTGACAGATTAGCAAAGTGCAGTACCTTCATTTTTGCTTCAGTTGTGTAAGTGCTTTGAAATAGACTTCACAGGAACTAATTAATTATTGCCAAGAAAAAATATATGAAGTTGGGAAAAAGGCACCGATAGAAAAAAAAAGTGTAATTATTTTTGGGAAAAAATAAAGCATGATTGGAGCTATTATCATTCATATTTCTTGGGAACGAATTTCAATTTCTGGCATTAAAAAATTAATATAAAATATTTATATACTTGCTCCTAGTTCATTATCTCTGTTAGTTCATTCATAATAGTCATCTTCGCATTTAAACCACATAAAATTCAGTTCAACAGCAATATCAGAAAATATTTGAAAACAGCATATCTTTAGAATTCCTATTCACAGTCTCGCGCGCTGGAGATAAAAATGATTTTTTCCATACAGTGTTGTCATTGCTCGCTTTGAAATCATCATTCGAGCTACCAAGTGCCCATGTTCTGCTGGAGGACTACGTTATTCAAAATTTGATGGCTTTAGGTATCGTTGTTTTTCACGATGCTCAGTGCTAGAACATTCCTGCAGTCATGCAGATTCTTTATTATTTAGTTTCTCTAAATATAATGCATGGCGATAATATTTGGTGGCAACAGTTTGAAAAGTGAATCAACGCAGAAAGTGAAATGACTCAAAATACCGTTTTGAGACTAATAGCCCTTTCGGTCTAACGCCTATTTGGGCTATTATATAAAAAAAGTAAAAGAAAAAATAAAATAAAATAAAAACGTGATAAAATAATGAGAACTCAATAATCTAAATTGAGAATAAAATTTCGAAAAGCAAAAATTCTCTCTTTAGTCCGAAAAAGTTCAGTGGTGGCAAAAATACAGACAGATGCTTCAAAGTTGCTTGAATCTTCCTCTGCTGGGCATACTGAATGCACTCAAGAAGAATATGCTTAAATCCACATCGTCAATATCGAAGCTGCACAAAGCACTTGAAGCAAGTCCAAATCGCTTTAAACAGCCCAAAAATTTAACATGTCCAGTCACAAATTGAGTTATTTTAACCACCTCACCGTTTACCCCGAGACAGATTCGTCGATTTGAAAAGAGTCTTCAGGCATCAGTTACGGCATACACGGGTTTAAATGTGGAATGGATCTTAACCCCCCCCGAAAAACGTTCATCGTTTCTTGTTTTCCAAACCCAAGAATGCAATGAAAATGAAGCTGGGACTCATGACTTAATCCAGGAGTCCCCAACCTTTTTGTCTCTAAGAGCACATTCTAGAATATCTACTGGACGGCGGGCACCATTTACTTTTTCAAGGTGAATTTATAGTTGGATAGAGTTTATAATACACGCACATAAAAAGAGAGATCGGTCGTATTTCCCTTTTTGCTGGTATCTGTGTTGCACGCAATTTCTATTTCATTAAAAATGAGAAAACGTTTACATAGAATTTTATTAAACACTAAAGCATTTTTATTGTGATCGCACAGCAGCGGGCACACGTTAAACGATCGGCAGGCTCCATGGTGCCCCCCTGGTATAGGATTGGGAACCCCTGGCTGACTCAGTCACGCCCTGGGTAGTATCATGATCACATAAAAATAAGTTTATTTGAAAAGATAAGAAATAGGAACGCATTTCCGGTTCTTTTCACCTGGCAGTTCAATGCAACTGTTGTTGTTTCGAAAGCCGGTCTCTAGGGCATTGCCTTGCTAATTTTCAGAAAAGAGATTAGGCAAAAGAATGATTGCTAATGGATATGGACACAAAATTCAACATTTAAGTTTTGTAGGTTAAAAATCTCTTGAAATTTGAACAAGTTTTATTCTGTGAAAAACTAGGAAAAATACTTTTGGTGCATTGTGCTTTTGGTGAGGCCAGCTACCCTGTCTTCCAAATACAGATAGCATCATTTCTATGAAAGCGCTTCCAGTAAGAAACAGGAATACGAAGATTTAAATAAATATGACGTTTCGTGGCTAGCTTTACTAGAGCATCAGTTCTCTCATTTCGAAAATTTCCACAGTGTCCACGAACGTAAGGAAAATGAATATCGATATCAAGGTCTTAACAATAAAAAGAAAAGTCTGAAAGGTTTCAGATTTTACATTACTTCTAAAGGGGCGTTTTTCTAACATTTTGCGTGTTACCTTTTTTATCAAATATCATGTTCTTCGTACTTAAACCATAAATTTCAGTTAAAGAACAATATCGCAAAATAATTTTAAACTAAGCATATCTTTAGAATTTCCTATACACAGTCTCACGCTTTGAAGATAAAAAGGGTTTTTTTCTTAGAATGTTGCCATTGCTCGCTTTTAAATTGTTGAGTTTGCTCATCAGAAATTCGTTTAAATATGAAATATATAATAAAACAAATTCCAAACTTGGGCTTCCAGATGCGCATATTCGGGTGGAAAGGTAGGTTATGCAAAACTGGATGGTTCTAGGTACCTTTTTTTTTATCACATTTGGAGAAATATATATACATATATGCAGATTCTTCATTATTTAATTTCTTTAACTATAATGCAGAGCTGCAATATTTGGTGGCAACAGTTCGAAAATGATACAACGATTTTAGTCATTCGACGCAAAATCGCAAAACAAAAACAATAGTCCTTCAGGGACAAAGCCCCTTTGGATTAATAATAACCTGAATTTCAATAGCAAGTTTCTCTGAAACACTAATTTCCTATAATAATTATTACGAAGAAAGTAAAAAAAATTAGTAAATGTATTTTGTTTTTGAGAGTGTTTATATATTTGTCGAAATTCAGTGCGTGTTTTGTTGTTTGAATTCTAAATTAATATCATTTCTTTGACTTCAGAATATAAAACATAAGATTTAACATAATCATCTTCCCTTCGACAAAACATTTTAAAAAGTTAAATAAAATAAATAACACTACACATCATAATTACATGGATTAAAATAAATAGCTCAACTAATGATAAAAATCAGCTGTAAATATGGGCGTAGCCAGCGGGATATGGGAAGGGGCTTGCACCCCCTGAACAGCTCTTTTTTTGTTTTGAAATGTCATTGAATAGACACTGGCGAAAAATTTGCTATTTTTTTAGGCGTCCTTTGTATGCAAAGCTACAAGACAATTTTAATCTTTTCTCTACTTCAAAGATTCACACAACATTTCATACAAGCAAGTAATAGCTGGCCTGCAATCTGGGGGTCAATATAACGGGTTAATTAGTTGTAATACCAGGAGATTCTTATAAACAGTATTGTAGGCTTATCCTATCAATTTATAAATGAGCATTTGTTTTATAAATAACGTTGGAGGTAAGGATAAAGCAGTATCTCCTGCATTCTTTGTGAAAACCCAGTGACGAATTTTTGTCAAATGTGACCAGTGAAGATGTTATCAGATCAATGACGATAATCTGATCCTATTTGAAAACAGACGGAGGACTTCACTCAGAAAAATCGACGAAAACAAACACTAGAAGTTTAGTAACTATATATTCTGTCAATTAAAACTTCGAATTATCCAATAAAAAACTGGAAACGTTACATACATACGCAATTCAAAAAAATTTACATATTTTCAGAAAACGTACCGCAATTAAGAGTTTGGGTTATTAATGAGAAATACAACGAATTTCCCTCCCTTCCAATGGTGGGGGATTTGTTCGAAGGCATTTATTGGGAATAGTTGACCCCGTGTTATGGACAAGGTTATGTTTGATTAGTGACCTTGAGTACGACATCACGAGTATTGCGCCGAAGCACAACATACGAGACAGATTGATAGTATTAACCCGAAGCCAATCTTTAGGCGAAGGTCGAATTTCAAACCTCTGGTTTCTGGCTTCTCGTTAATCATTACTAAAGATTCCATCGTCGACCTTTACCAAGCATTTCATTGTCCAGGGAAGCAAAAGTTTAATCATGCTTCCATTCAACTTTTGTTCAACACTAATATTTGGTGCAATACTTTATTTTGATTATAACTGTTTTGGCATCGATCTAAATAATTGTATTACAGAATCTAAAAGAAAAATCTTTATGAATCTCCTTACGCTTTTGATAAACAATTTAAACATTTCGATTTCTATTTTTGACGTTTATTTGTTACTTTAGATGAATTTCATGGGTATATGAGATTTTTTCAATTTACAAAAACATTTCATTCGCTATAACTTTTATGTAAAAAAAAATTAACTATAGTTTGGAACTTTGAATACGCTTTTTTTTGTTTCGAAATGCAAGCAAAAGTTTTAAAGAAAAATAAGATAAAAGAAGGGACAATTATTAAATTACGATTATCATAATATTCTTAGAAATTATATGTTCATTTGTTTGTTAAGCTTCACATAGATATTGGTTTATTATTTTCATGCATAAACCTTACATTAGGATACGCAAACTAATATAATTTTGAAACTTTTTTAAAGTTTGCAGAAAACATTTATAAAACTCGCAATCATTTGTCTGTAATGTATCTGTAATCATTTGCAAAATCAAAATATATTCAAATGCACTGAAACGATGTTATGAAAATTCTTATATTCCTAATAAAACATTGCTTAAATCAAACTAGTAAACAGAGGAGATTAGCATCAAACAAAATAACTCGCAGACGAAATTCTTTAACAAAGCATGATATTGACAAGGCATCGAAGAACAGAAGATAGTGACTAAAATACTCTAAACAACAATCGGTCATATTATGTGCAGTTCTTATTTCGTTATGCTAAACTAAGCCATGTTTTCTAAGAGAAAAAAGTTAGAGAGAATAGCTTAGGGAAACCTTTCTGTTCTCTCTACCTTTTCTCTTCTGTATCCATATGCATTTCTATGCATATAAATTTGATTAAACTTAAAAGTGTAAAAAATGTACATCTGCACAGTATGGTAATTTCCATTTTATCGTATAATATTTATATATTTCTTCCCATTTTTCACAATGTTACTCTCAGGGTTTCTGTGTAAATTCATATTTAATTTTGTGTAGTTATTCGGAACTTTTGTTTTTTTCCCATTATAGAAGTTTTGCCAAAACTGCAGATTCCAGTTTAGCAATGCCACACATTAAAATTCTCATTAACTGATATGTGTAACCAATATTGCATCAAGACTGTAAGTTGAAAGAAAAAAGAAGGCAAACCTTTGATTTACCAGAAGATAAGTAAAACGATATCGATCCGCAAACCGCGGGAAACGAGGGAAAGAAAGAAATTTAAGTTCCGCAACCACGTGTCACAACTAATGCGGAGCAAAGATTTGCCACCGCCATAATCCTGAAAAGAGGAACTTTGAACTTCAAAGTCTCAGACTTAAAAGATCTTAAGAAATAAAAGTCACGCTCCGATAAAACGTAATTGTAAATGAAAGACAAGCGGCAAATTGGAAAAGGAACATTTGTAGAGAAATGATGCGGAAGGGACACAACGAAGCTTAAACAAAGAAATTACTCGAGCGTCCAAATTACCCTTAGCTTAATTCAAGTTACAAAGCGAATGTACAGAAGATGTTTAAGAAAAACAAGATTCTTTCTTATAGCCTCCACTTTTTATCCGGAATTATTTAAAAATGATTTGCATTGTTACTTTGTTTATTTAATCAAAGATTTCAGAGTATGTAAACAATTAAATCAAATGTCAGATATTTAAAATTAAGATAGCTTTACCAAGCTGTAGATAAAAGAACCAGATATGTAATTATTTCACCGTACCTTAAGCGGCAGATTTGCATTTAGAATCTTATTAAAGGTTTCTTGCTTAGTCTTTATGAGCTTATAATACTATGCGAATTTTAGATGCCGACGTAAAGTTAGAATCCATTCCAGCGTTAGAGATAGTTTGACACACAAAACTATTTCTAACCTTTCAGTACCTGCTAAAGGTATGAAATGTTTCCCTTTTTATACGCAATTGAAATGAAAAAAAAAAAAGCGAGTATTGTGTAAAACATCCATTTTCATTTTGCGGAATGGGTTTTAAACTAGTAATTTTGCATGCTATGCTTTTTTAAAACCGGTTATTAATAACCCATGTTCTAGTTTCCCATTTCAAATAATGAACTATTTTCCAATTATATTGAACAGCAATCAAATTTTGCTCCTATTTAAAGAAAATATTTATTAATAATTTTAATACACTGTGTTTATAAAGTCCCGGATCCATTTTGATGTTTAATAACTCACAAAATAATGAAGATATAAACAAACTTATGGCATTTATTGATGGAATAACTTATATATTTTCCTTTTCAGGTTTGAATATCTTTATTTTTTTAAATATCGTCTGTGCGCGTGGTTAATTTCAGATAATTTCAGATTCTAGTCTAAATATCTGTACTTTTCTAAATATCGTCTGCTTATTAATTGCATTTTTCTCCCTTTTGTTTTTGGCAACGCCATAGTGTGTGCCTATGGGGATCTGAAAACCTCCATGAATACCGTGAGGCACGAAGAGATTCCCCAAAGGTTAATGTGTGATGTGAACTAATGCACGACCGAGTCATTGGGCCTTTCTTTTTTACAGAAAAGACGGTCTCATCGGTCGTATACTTAGACATGTTGGAAAACTTCGTATTTCCACAACTAGAAGAGCTTCAGCCACATGTCTTTTTGCACCACCTCATTGGGGTACCATCGTTCGTAGTTCTTTGAATGACGATTTTACAGGAAGATGGACTGGGCGAGGAGGTCCAATTCCTTGGCCACCCAGATCACCTGACATAAGCCGCTGGGCTTTTTCCTTTAGGGACTTGTAAAGGACAACGTTTACAGGAGGAGAGTGTCGAACATTGATAACCTAAAAGCCAGAATTACAACTGCGATAGCTCCTGTGGATGCCGACATGCTTGCCGGTACCTGGCGTGAAAATGAATATCGACTTGATATTCTCCGTGCGACGAAGGGGGCACACGTGGAAGTTCATTGACAAGGGTCATGAAACTTTTTGAGTCTATCTAACCATTTATGTTATTAATTTTAATCTATCTTTATTATTTTATGAGTTATTAAATATCAAAATGGGTCCGGGACTTTATAAACACCCTGTACATGTCAGGAATATGAGAAATAAAACTGATTATTTGGTCCAGTTTTGAATTTCTATAAAAATGTATTTAGTGGCATATTAATATAAAGTACATAATTTTCACCTGCTACAAGCAATAGTTTTTAGAGTGATATATTTTCCATTTAGTGCAAATGTGTTTTATATCAGATATTAAAGAATTAAATAATTGGGAACAGGAATCAGGGTAATGTGAGTAGGTTTGGTTTAGCTTGTTTGATCACGCTTACGAGGGTTATCTGTATAAGATGAGGCATGCCTACGCGGAGGACTTTCTAAGACAAACTGACTCGAATCTACTTACACATGGAAAAAATACGAATCGCGCATTTAGCCAATGCATTAACCGAGATTCGCGCCCAAGTCCAATGTGCCAACCTTACCACTTCACAAATGTCCCAACTTTACCACTCATCTACGTGTAGGCTAGGATAACGGTAATAAATTTGCAAGACAAACACGTTTTTACTTCCTTGTACGAAGTAAAAAGGAAGTATTGTAATCGCGAAACATTTCGGGTATCATATTTCAATGGAAATATCTATTTTGACCCCTGTCGAATGCAATTAATTTAACGATGTTTTTGAGTGGCATTCGTACGTAAGAACAGAATAAAAAACTCTTTTTCGAAAAAAAATTATAAAACTGATTTAAAATGGATTCTGAAGAGATTTTTTTCGTGGCGTATGTGCGTACGTACATATGTATGTATTTATCTCGCATAACTCAAAAACGAGTAGCCTCAGAACGTTGAAATTTTGTATATAGGACTGCTATAACATGTAGATGTCCATTTCCTATTTTGGTTGCAATCGGCCACGCCAAAAGTATATACATTTATGTATATATACATATATCCATTGTGTTACTCGGCTCCGTGAGCTCAGTTTTTTTATTCTTCACCATGTCCACCCTTATCTAGAGTGGCCAACTCTAGATAAGGGTGGACGTGGTGCTGTACTGATTAACCGAATGGCAAAGGAACAGTGCTCACGTCCTCCGTCGCTTATCGCTTATATGTTGGTACATTGAGCATTTTTTGCTTTAAAAATGATTGAATTATGTTGTTCTTATCTTCCGGTTAAGGTTTTTATATCTTTGGTAAATTTTCATGCAAGATTTGTAGAATTATCAACCATTTAAAAGTTGTTTAAGCGCGGCTAAGAATAATCATTTTTCTCTTAGCGGATATATTTGTTTACATTTCAAACCTAGGAGAATATTCGATTTGTAGCCCATCTAGAGAAACTAAGCCTGGCAAAGACAACGATAACGCCTTCTTTTATTATTGCGAATTAAATTATGCTTAGCTTAAGATTTACTTCTTAAAAACTACGTTAAGTGTTTCAGTGTTAATAAGTGTTTAAGATAAATAAGATTAATAAGTGTTTAAGATTACGCAATTTTTAATATAGATATTTTGAGTTTTTGTGCATTTTTGCTTTGTCGTGAAGTGAGAACTGAACTAATTGAACGAGAAATATTAAATCGTCTGCGAAAAACTTTTCTTTCTTTCTTTTTTTTTTTGTTTTGTTTTGTTTGTTTAATTTCTTTTACATATAGTTTTAGATTTATTATGGCATTTGAATAGAGCATGTAGCGAAAATTATGTAATTCTACAGCTGATATACATAATTTTTTGCATTCTTGATGCGTTATAAAATGAATGAGATGTAACTCTGTTAAGTGAAGCTAGCGCCAGAGTGTCGCTGTGGTAAAAACATAGAGTAAATTATAAAGAGTGCAGTTATTCTATTGTGGTTTATGCGCTATCGATGAAGCAGATTAAAATCAATCCAATAAGTTTAAATTAAATTCAAAATGCGTATAATTTAATATTCCGTACAAGGAAGTCGGAAGTCATAAGGAAGTCATGTGGAGTACACATAGATTTTTTTACTTTTGTTCTTGCCTAAACTAGGGGTTTCTTCTTGATCATATTCACTCGAGTAGCTAAAGAGGGAGAGTGCATTTAATGGACGAATATAGAGTCCTGCATATTTACTTAAATTTAAGCACCTGCACAATTACTTAAATTTACTTAAATTCAGTATTTTTCATTCAATTAATTCAGTTCTCACTTTGCGAGAAGGCAAAAATACGTAAAACTCAAAAGTATCTATATTCACATTACGAAGTAAGTCTTAAACACCTATTTTCTCGAATAAATTCCAGAATGAATTAAGAATGATTTATTTCATTATAATAAAAGAAGGCGTTATCTTTGTTGTTGCGAAGCTTAGTTTCTCTAGATTGGCAACAAATCCACAATTCTGCTAAGTTTCAAATGTTTCATATATAAACAAATAATGGCTGCTATGTAAAAATAATCAGGCTTAGTCATATTTAAACAACTTTTTAATTGTTGATAATTCTACAAATATTGCATGCAGATTTACTGAAGGCATAAAACTCCTAACCGGAAAATATGAACAGCATAATTAAATCATATTTAAAGCCAAAAAGTGCACAATTTACCAACATATAAGAATAAAAAAAAACTGAGCTCACGGAGCCGAGTAACTGAGTGGGCATACATATATTTATATACTTCTGGTACTCCCTATTGCAACCAAAAAGGGAGGTGCAGAGCTACATGTTATATATACAAAATTTCAACGTTCTGAGGTTACTCGTTTGACCTATGTGCGATACATATATACATGCATGCGTACATGCGTACGTACCTACAGACGCCACGAAAAAAGTCTGTTCTGAATCCATTTTAAATTAGTTCTATAATGCGCTTTGGGAAAAAGAGTCCTTTATTCTGTCTTTACAATGTCACGCAAAAACACTCTTAAACTGCTTTCGATAGCGATGGATATTTTCATTGAAATATGGTACCCGGAATTTCTTATGTTTCCAGTACTTCCTTTACTTCGTACAAGGAAGTAAAACGTGAAGGGACTTATACCATGAACGGCAGTGCTTATTTTCGGTACAATGTTTCGAACACTTTGTATAAAGAAGGACACAGATTTTTCTATACTTCGCGGTTTTGGATAAACTAAGTCTCTCTTAAATGTTGAACAGATGATATCAAAAATAACCTATCTGAGAAAGGGCACTTTACCATGATGTAAGTAATAATTTCCAACTGTACTACAAGAAAGAAACTTAAGTCTTCTAGCAATCATAGCACTTTCAATGAAAACAAAGTAGACTAAGAACAATATGACCGTATAAGGCACCTCAGAATGTGATGCTTGAGGATGTTTGAAGAACATAATACGTCTTCATGATATTGATTCCATAAAGGTAGTCACTTAAAAACTTTATCAGCTGATGATTGCCTTTCATTTTAACTTAAGAAGTTATATATGTCTATTCCATTTTATCTTCTTTAAATAAAATTTTTGTTTGTCTAAACTATAATTATCTCATTTTGATTTCTTCCATCCTCTTTTTATTCGTTAATTTAAGTCTTAGATTTAAGTTGAATACATCGAAAATATTGAAATCATAGAACTTGGAAACACTTAAAGATAAAGTTTTATGTTAAACTACTAAAGATAAGTTGTAGAGACATTAGGTTATTTCAAAGTAGGAGACATGAAAAATGTGCAACGCCTTCGCCGGGAATCGAACCACGGACCTCTCGGTTACGCGCCGAGCATGCAGACCACTACACCACGAAGGCATGCAAAGGAGGGGGGAGAAATACCTTATAGAGTAACAAAAAAAGCATGTAGTTCATCATTCTATCATGGGAAAGTAATCTAGGAAAATTTAGAAGAAATGAATTAAATAAACTCAAAATCCCTTTCTGTGATTTTTATTAATCAGCACTTTCTCGATACTTTGATTTCTTCTCTATAGATTCATATTTCAAATACTTGTTTCAGTTATACACTTTGGAGAAGACTACCTGAAGGAAAGGAGTAAGTTAATCAGGGTATCATCAATTCGTTCTTATCCAAAGGAAAACCTTTGATCCTTTTTGACGAAGAAGACAATAATGTATTCGAAACTGTTAACAAAGAGCTGAAAGAAATACTAATTCACGTGTATCTGGGAAGAGAAAAGGATATGTTTGCTCTCAAAGATCCTCTTTTCGGATGATTTCGATTTATCTGACTGATACATGTTACAAGTGGGACCAATTACAAATTGCGAATTACAAAGATATGCGTAGAAAACATGGGACAAACCGTATTTGTTGCGCGTTTAATCAGAATTAAATCTTCCTCTGAAAAGCGTACGTAAGAATTGTTAAAATTTAAGGTAAAAAGCATTTCTGCTTATAAATATGGATATTGTTTATGATATTTAATATATAGTGTTATTTAATAAAAATTTATCACGACTTTGGAGCATTTGAAAACCAATATTTTATTTGCCATTTGTAGCTATTTAAGCTTAATTATGTTTATATATTCTAATATTTTAAACCGCCGAACCGGTATAGCGGTTAGCGTCGCTGTCTCCCATGCCGAAGGGCCCGGGTTCGAATGCCGGAGAAGGCATGGATGTTTATAAATGTATAGGGTCAGTACGGCATGACGGTACTCTAAACATGAGGCGAGCCGAAAGTCCTCTCTTGTGGTTTGGTTGAAAGGGAGAGAGGTGGGAGAGCTTCGGACTCGTCCCCTCGGGGTGCTCTCCGTCAAATTGCGCTGTCACCTGTTAGGTGGTCAAGGTTGTTGGCAACGGCAGGCGCAGTCTTGCACTCCTTGCCACGACGAATTTCGTGGGCTTGGTCTGACCACGTCAGACAAGTAAGCATAAGCAACAACAACAACAAAATTTTAGTACGAAAATAATTGTGATGAATAGCGTTTAGGTTTGAAGGAAATGTCTGAGGATTACATTGAAATCATAATTTTTCATTTGAATAGTAAATTTGATTCTGTATGATTTCTTCTATCTTTAACGAAATGTAAAATTTTAAAAAGTGTACATTAATCTCGAATTTTAAGTGAAATTTTCTTATGATAAATACTCAAATAATATATATTTTCAAACCGATTTCTCTAAACAGTTTTGCTGATACAGTCATTACGAAGCAAAGTCACAAAATTAGAAGCAAACAGAGACGTACTTCAGTTATGTGTAGTATTACGTGCAGTATAACCAGAATAAGGGAAGTAATCACCCCCCTCCGAGAATAAAGAACTATTATTAATCGCATGCAGCAGTAAATGATGTGACAAGCTTAAAATAATGGTAAAATTCCTTTAAAGTATTCTTCTCATCCTAAAAAAGGGGGGATGCATTTATTAAAAGTCCCAGAAATTATTCTGCAAATGCATCACCTTTTGGTCAAAGTACATAATCCAAATTAGAAATCTGGATATCTCGCTTTGAAGTCTGGAAATTAAAGCACGCTTGAAGAATCGGATATAGACTATATCATCACCAACATTTCAATACAGAACTTGCATCTGGTATTGATTTAGGAATCTATGCAGATTCCAAAAGATCTGTAAGGGTAATAATAGAGAAAACACATTAACATAATGAGACTATGTGAAGCTTTTGTGAGTTTTCGAAATGTTGCAGAAATTTCGCAGGAAGGTATTGTGACGCATTATTTTAGTCGTACATAAGTCTCATACAAAGGCCTAATAATCATATTTTGCTCATTTTTAACTATTAAAATTTAATGGGTATAAAATACTTAGTTATTAACAATTTATCTGCCTCTCTATATATGTATATAGACTGTACATAAAAATAAAACACTTTAGCCCATCTCATATTTAATCCAGAACATACCATTAGAAATATTGCCGATATGTATATTCCCTTGAATCTCAATCGCCTAAAAATGTAGATATGAGGCAACGTCTAAGCGATAATCGGGCCTACTGTTCACTAACTTATAGATGCATAGTTGATGTAAAACTTCAACCACACAATTTCTGCTTTTATTGCTTTTATCTAATAAAGTCCAATACTTTTGAAAGTTTATATTATATTCATTTTCTAAATAATAATGATTAATCAGGGTTGATAAGAAAAATATCAGTTTATTAACGGTATTAAAGTCTAGTTTGCGAATTGACGTAAAAAAATTAAGGTTTTTAAAGTAAAATACAGTAAATAAAGAACTCATCGTTATTGATATTGTAGCTTTACAGTTTAATGTGCGCCGTTATTGAAAAATCTAAGAGAAAAATTATATCAGTCTTTCACAGGTCGTCCTCCTCGATTTACTCACTGTTTGACTCAGATCGAGAAAATTTCGCATACCGTTTTAGGAATTTTTTGTTAAGTTGGTTGTCATGGCTTGGCTCGTTGTAGTTTGACGACGAACATTCCCTTGTCATGTGGACAATCGCCCCATCCTACTGAAATCACAAGCGTATTATGCAAAGTTCTGGAGCATCCCAATGCACCATTCTGCTTTAATAGTTAATAAATATAATACGGCCTTTTCATCCCAGACTTTCAGACCGCACACCACTGTGAGTGCAATGGACGCTCGTGAAGTTGTACAACGCTTATCGACTCCAACAGTCTATGGACCAAAGGGCAAGCTATCTGCAAGATGTTCATTTTAAAATTTAATATCGAATATAATTTAAAGTAATTGCATTATATATATATATATATATAGTACAACAGATACAATAGATAAAAAAACCTCCGTTGCTTAGACAAGGTAACTGGTTTTTGGCATTGTATATGCAGCAATAAATCTAACTTTTCTGTAAAAATGTTAATTTTAACAACATTTTCCTACTTGCAAATGTCAAATGAACAAAAAAAAATGCAATAAAAATGTGGCAATTTTTGCATCGAATTCGGAAAAAGACTGAAACAGTTACGTGGTTAACCAGTAGGAATAAACCTCTACTTTGTTGATAAATTAACTAGCTATATCATTTTTAATCTAATGCCAGTATCGTAATCTAAGCTATTCTCATGCTTGCTTCTGTCTTGCTGCCATTTTGCTCCTTGCCTTTCTTTTCACCAGTTATTATATTGCCAATGTGTGTCCATAAATTTGTGATAGTGATCAGCAGGTGCCCATACAGCTTTACTACGTTTTACTCTGTGAATTAGACGCAAACTAAAGAGAAACTCTGAATATTCACAACCATCAGCTTCATCTACGATCACAGCACTTCTATGGCATAAATAAGTGTTACACTAGAATAGCTTTTAACCGGATACAACGGAATCTTATTCTGAATGAGACATTAGTCCAAATAATGAATATGTATTCCTAGAACTTATCTGGTCATGCTCTGCGATGCGACTGGCAGAATGCGAAATTGTTGGTCGTTGAATGACAATTTGATATTTTGGCCATAATTAATTAAATAATATCGAATTATTTAAAATTAAAACACATATATAGGATTTTATTTTAAAAAAAATTAAATTACCATATTTATTATCACATAAAAGTTGCGAATTCCTTAGTAAACTTACATATAATTTCCAATATCTGCCTGCTTACGAAATAGCCGCAGCAGCTTAAAACATTCGCTGTGGAACTTCATAATACTATGTACTGACATAGGTAAACATTTCTTGAGAAAACATAAGGAAATCTGTAATCCTTTGTCCGCTTTCTCCGGCCTAACTTTCTTGCTCTCCATGTCATCTTCATCTTCATTCTTCCCCTCCTCCTAATTTTCTATCAGCTTTCCCAGTACATGTCTGATTATTTCGTTGTCAATTTGATAGTGTATCACGGAAACAGAAATGTTTGATTCCACCCAAACCTGCACCCTGTCTTCACCAATACTGACCTTCTCCGAACATGTGACTAAATCCAAGATGGCAGCCACAGGCGCCGAACATGTTTTAAAACCGATAGAACATTGCCTATTTGATTTATCATCTACAAACAGGATCACAGGCAACAATTTACGCCGACAACCACGTGACTTAATATTATTTATATAAGCAAGAGTGAAAGTAAACTTGGCATCTTTCTGTGTGAATTGTAGCTGAAAATCATGGACACTAGCTTCAAAATTCACACATATTGTATGTAGTTCTTCCATCTGAGGGTTAATTTATTGATAAACTGTAACCCCTTGATTATTTTTTTATCCAGTGTATTCAATTTGAATTTATGTTCTTGGTTTGCGTTATGTTCATCCATTTTATTTTTCTTTTCATTTACTATTTGAATCGTGTTTTCTGCAGAATTTCGCTAAGCTAACTGGACGTTGCTGGTGTTTTTACAATTAAGGAAAGTTTCCAAGTATATGATTTCCATTATTAAGTCCTTGCTTACTATATCCTGTCTATTGTTCGATCTTTCGAAATTTGGTTAATTTTTTTCGTCGCCTTTACCTTCGTTCCTCCAATTGTGTGCCCATTGTGTTGACTGCTTTCAAGTCTTACTCATGTGAGTTCTCATGTCTTTGCAAAGTGATTGAGGTCCGGCTCACTTACCATCAGATATCAGATCAATATCCGTCAGACATTGTAAGGTTGATATTACTATGTATTCTTATTGGAATGTAGGTTTTTCTTAAAAGAAATGATATTGTGATAGCAAGCAGTAGTTTATCCATGACGACTTTTCATTTGCTATGTTCTTACTTTAACCACGTTCTTTGGAAATCAAATTATTCTCATAATTTTCTGTCTCGGTTTTCAGGAGACAAAATCAGTTAAATATAGGATGGGAAATACGCAGAGAAATATAGCATTTTTTTTCTCCTAAGCCTAAATTTCGGATTTAAATTAAAACCTTCAAAAGTGCCATTATTTCGATGTTAATTGGATGCAAGTTACGGGGCATTTTACTGAGGATTTTAAATTAGTGGATAGTAAATAGGAATAGTTATTATTCTTTTACTTAAGTTTGCCACCTCTTTGTTTCGTCCCTACAGCTGAAACTGGGCTTTTTAGGCAGATTTTGCGTGTTTGCAATAATCTTATTTTAAAATAATAATTTAGTACAGAATTGAAATGATTTCTTTTTCCTTAAATGTTTCAAGTGGATAAAGACACTGCAGAGATATGATTTCTGGCTGTTTATTCCATATGACTTGGCATCAATCGCCTTTCCCACTAATGGGCAAGGGGCTCTTTTAGTATGCTTTCACAAACGAGCGTACCTTGTTTCAGCTGCTCATAAAGACACAATGAAAGGAATCCGCTACTTGCAGATAATAAGTCAGTCAGCCAGATTTGAATAGGTCACGGAATTCGTATGATGATGGTGAAGGTGTACATATCTATAATGCTGTCGCAGAATGAAAGCAAGCAATTAATTAAGAGATGGGCTAACGGTGTGTTACTGAGTTGCTTTGTAGAAATACTTTGAAAAGTAATGAATTTGAATGTATTAAACTTTCAATATTCATTTTATGCTTCCTCATATCATAATTATTCCCCATAGATTTATTCAGTGGAAACTATATTGCAGCTTCACAAATCTATGACTTAGAGAAGAGTTGTTCAAATGAATATAGGTATGTAAAATAATTAAAAACATCATTTCAAGTGTAATCAGTACTTTGATTTAAATATGGCCAATGAAGTAGATTTATTAATTTTAATTTTAATTCAAGGTTCAATTAGAACTATAAAAATCATTCAGAGATATCGCTATGCAATCTGAAGGGTATATATGTAAGTGAGAATTTCTCCCCAGCAATCTGTCAGATGGTATTTTCCTATGCGGTCTGTGGCGAATATCGTGCCCATTTTTTCGCTCCCATCTCCTTTTCCTCTCATGAATATTTTTTTTGACAAAATATTTCTTAAAACGTCACTTACTGGATTTTGGAACGTTGCGTAGTAAATGCTCATTAGCATGTCACATTTGATAGGGTAATCTCTACGTCTAGCATTCTGAAGTCAGTTTGTAGCCATGCACAAATATAAAACATAACCCTATTTTCAAACGCGCATTGTTATTCTAAATTTGCTTCTTGACATGTTCACGCTCTGTTTTAAAAATGATCATAAATTTATTGAAATGAAACCTTTTCATTTATCGCTGATATTCACACTCATATTATATGTGTTGAACAGGAATTTAATGCTTTGTAAAAATCAATTCGTGGTTTTGCAGAAAGCTCTGTAACACCCTCACAACAAGTCTTCTCAACCTTGATATTCAGATTGGGTTTAAAGAAATACAGCTGAATCTGTACAGTCAAAAACACAGTTAGCTGTCAGATAAAATTATCTACAACATGCATCCATACAGGTAATCCATAAAATTATTGAACAAGAAGTTTTTGATCGTCAAATACTAACTTTCTAATAAAATTATGCTGCATTCTGAAATGTCACAAAAACTAGCCGCATTGCTAGTCATAATCATATTTCCATAATTTTAACAGTTAATTTAACAGATTTTATGGCTTAGTAGTTCTAAATTAGTACATAGTTTTTTAGTGTATTGCTTACCCAAAATTGTTGACACTCTGTGATTTTATGATATTTTGATTGCGGCAAGTATTTTTAGTACTTTGTTGATAAATAAAGCATGTACATTTCAAAGTACATTATAAAATTATATACGGTTTTCTTATGTTGAAAAATTAAAGGAAACTATTGCCTCAGTTCATTTGCAAATTAGGCAAAATGCAGTTTTTACATTTTATAAATCGGTACTTTTATTCAGTATGGTATACATAGTAGCTGTTGTATTCTTCACTGTAACTCATCTCCATAATATATTTAACAGTAAATCAGTGCATCAGAAGACAAACAAGGTTAGGCTTTTCCCAATGTTGATGACGTTAACTTACAGAGGTGAGAGAAACGGAGGTACAATGGAAGAAGCTGCTTTTGAACAAGCTTAGGAGTTAGTGACATCACACAAGAGAAGCCTAGATTTGACACATGAAACACGTATCATTTGTAGGGCTTGAACCTCCGGTATGAAGAATCTTCAATCTTAAAACTTCGGTTAGCATTTTTTAAACCTTAAATTTGTAGCTACTGTTGACCCTGCTCTTAAGGTAATTCGCAGTAAAATAAAGAAAGTGTATCTTTTACAGAGGGTGTTTATGTGTTTTTAGAATGATTTCGATAACTAATTAAAAGAAAATAAAATATTTACAATAAAAATTTCTGACAACAGCCTATTATTTGAAATGAGAAATATTGCATATTACCTTAAACTTATTAATAAACCTATTCTTTCAAAATATCGCATGCAAACAAGCTGTGGATTGAAGGACGTGTTTTTTGTCTTTCCGAAGAGAAATATTCCTATTCCATAATTCAAAAACATTGTGAAATGCTTGATATTAAAATTTCTACGAGAAACATTCTTAATCGGAAATGGAAAAAACCGTCAATCATTAAATCTACATGGAAAGAAGACTCCAAGTGAAAATCCAAAACAGATTTTAATGGTTCTAAAATTTAATTGGTAGCAAGATAATATCTGCTCACGTAGAAATCAATTACAAAGTCTTTAAAATGCATGTGTATAGCAACAATAAATAAAGTAATAATCCAAAATTTTTAAAAAAAAAGCTAAAGGTATTGTTCACCAAATTTTGGTGAGGTATGTAGCTCATCACAGGATAATTTGTAGAATCCTGTATGAAATCTATGTAGTAGGAGAGACGAAGAAATACATTGTGACCCTCGATGAAACATTTGTTTACCTAAATGACTGCAAAAAGGATAGGCCTATTTATTACCCAGAACGAAGGAAAAAGTGTACAGACCTGGTTCAGTCAACGCAAAAAAATGTTTTTGTAAGGCTTTTATGATTCTTGTTGGCTTCTCTTACAAAGGAAAATTAAAGATTAGGAAAAAATATTAAAATCAACTCCTTTGCATGATTTGTCTTAAAGTTTTACGTTCGATATTAAAAGGTCCGTTTCTTTAACCCAATGATTTTCAAAGAGTGAAACTTCATCAAAACAAAGTAATGATTCGAAAAATACAACTGCACTCCTTGAAAAGGTAAATCTTAATACTGATATTGCATATACTAGCGTATTTCAACATGTTCGTATGAAGAACCCTGGTGTTTTACTTATGATTATTGTGCCTTTGATCTTTTTCGCTCTAAGAAAACAGCTCTTTCTACTCGCAAACCCACCACGACTGATGGATTGTAGAAAGTAGTGAAAGAGCAATGGAAATCAGTACTCCTGGAAATTTTAAGGAACGCCCTTCTGTCGAGGAAATCAGACGCAGACTTACAGCCCAGAAAAAGGGCTATCAGAACGAACATTTAAAAAAATACTCTTTGCATTTTAAACATTAATTAAACTTACCAAAAATGTTCTGAAAATGAGTAAACATTTCCTGTGCATGAACTGTCTTAAAATTATCAACAGACACTGATTAAAACTAAGTATGTTGTTAACAATAATTAAGCCAAAAAAAAACTCAAGCGAAATGAAACATATGCACTTTAAAATCCTGAGCTTATCTATTCATTTATTATTTTATATATTCCCTCCAAGAACCTGCCATACAAATGCTCTGAATAATATTATTTTAAATTCTAGAAAATGGAAAAAAAGAACTGTAGCATAATCAGCAAATATATTTATATTTAATATAATTTTAGAAAAGAATTGTAACATTATCAGCAAATATCGTTA
>KK119699.1:585823-637066 GCA_000611955.2 Stegodyphus mimosarum
GTATGTTTTATATTTTTTTGAAAATACCGAGATTTTTTTTCTAGTTGGCAGATCTTGAGACTTAATATCTGAATTTTTATTAATTAAAAATTTTTAATACCATTGATTTAAAAAAAATTGACCACAGGCTTAAAAATTAATTCATGCCAAATGTTTTAAGCTTTCGGATACTATAATAAGCATAAAATACTAAAGTTAAAACTTTATAATTGAATTAATAATTTTTTACTTAAAATCTGCACACCTTTTCAAAACAAGTGTTCTGGTATCTGTATTTCTTTCAAAAGGGAATAGAAAGCTGTGAGCATAAATAACATATATGTCTTGACTATATCTTCAGCTAATGAATTAAAATTCTATGTTTTCATAATATCTTACTTATACAAGACTTAATATATTCATTAATTTTTTTTTTGTTTCTGTTGGTTTTTTCAAACAAGAGATACTATTAATCTCGATCCTTATATTTTATTAGTATAACGTTTTAGTTAGAAGGATGTTGCCATCAAATGTTATCGAAATGTATAATTTTTAAGGAAATAGTACAGTGAATATAAAATAAGGAAACAATATAGACGATATAAAAATGCACGGTACACTAATTCTAAAGATAACCCGCTGTTAAATATGTTGGGGTTTTTCTATTGCATTTTATACGGCATAGCTATGAAGAAAGTGAATTTAAAATAAGGTAAGAAAAATCTGAAAGATTTCAGATTTTAACGGCCGCTCAGAAGGCTTTGTTAAGGTATTTTAAACTCTCCCTGAACTCTCGTTCTACCAGTCAGTTCAATTATTAAGAATCGTTCTCTCGCACTTGGGCCACATACACTTCATTTTCAAAATCACAAAATTTTTAAAAGCTGCATGTTTTTAGAATTCCTAGTGCAGTGTTAAATGTTGGCATACATTTTTATATTTTTTCAGTCTTTTCTCATTTCATATCAATAATCAGTTTTCTTTGTTAGGCAGCTACCATTTTTTTTCTTTTTATCACTAACTTTGTTTAGCAAGTAACTCGTACTTCGCTTTTACGCCACTTAAATTTCAATCCAACAACAAAATTACAAAATATTTTACGATAACATATCTTTAGAATTCCCAGCAGAGTGTTAGAAGTTGCCATACATAATTTTATGCCATACATAATTATTTCTTTAAATTTAACCTCTCATTCTTCCAGCTTTCTAAAATAGTTATCGTAAAAAATGATATAATAATTTTAGTGAGTCCATCTAGTGTATTTCATAAAAATATTGAATATTTTTAATTAGACATCTCATGACCTTGATACATATTTATATAAAATAATCACATTAAAAAGCATAAAAATATTCTTAATAGTTGTGTTTATTACATTAAAATATCTTAGTTGATTACTCAAAAACATTCCAGATCAAACTTTACTGAAGCCTAAGACATGAATGGCAACAAGCTGAAACGTAGAAGATTAAAGTATTTTATTTCCGGTAACGACACTATATTGCTTTCAAAGGGACAAGTTTCTTGAATAAAACTGAAAAAAAAAAAACTGGCATTTTTCCAAATGGAAACGGATAAAAATGTTTTGAACTGGAGATAAAAATGTTTTGTTTCGAACAGTGTTACCATTGATTGCTTTCAGATCGTTGAGTTTATTAAGTAAAATTAATTAAAGTTTAACAAAATATGAAATGAAAAAAATAGTAAAACAAACTCGAAATTCAAAATTTTGTTTTCCAAGTGCGCATGTTCGGATGGAGGACGACGTTACTCAAAATTTGTTAGCTCTAGGTACCGCTGTTTTTTCACAGTGGGATAATAATAGCCCTTTTGGGCTGCAAAATACAAAACTTTGCTAATTTTGATATAAAGCGTTGCATGGAAGAAAATAAAGATAAAAAAATGTCAGTTGAACATTTTGATAATTAACTGAGAAAAAGACTGAAAGAAATAAGAAAATTGTATGGTAATTCTTAATAGTCTATCGGGAATTCTAAAACTATGCTGCTGTTAATATTTTATGGTTTTACTGTTAAATTTTATGTGGCATAAATGCCAAGAAATCATTGTTAAAAAACCCAATTAAAAAGACGAAAAAGGATTGTGTTAGTAGGCCTGAGTCAAAGAGCAGATTGGTAAATTTCGAGCTGTGTGACAGCATTAAAAATTTTCACAAATGCTCTTATGGAACATTAAAATCTCAATCCTTACCAATTTTTTCTTCTTTTTTATGATTTTATATTTAAAGAGTAAAAATAATTTCTGTTTATAGTCCTTGTGTTTGAGCTGTATTTTCCATGTTTCATAATTTTCAGGAAGGAGGTCTAATTTTTGAAAACGTTTTGAAACAGAAGTGTTTGATATAGTTAATAATAAACCGTTATCGTTAATGCTAAAACAAAATTAATATGCTAGAGACTTTACCTATATGCTTTGCAAAGCACGTACCTAAATACTGATGGATATGAGAAAAAGATGATTTGGTTATTGAACTATGTCTATCGTAATTCGAGTTCCGTATCTTACATCTCTAAAGAAGATTTTGTAATGAAAATGCCTTACTCCGAATACGAATCCTGTACTTTTATTACAGTGTAGTTATTTACTTTTTCTACGTGAAGTTTTGTAAACCAAATCTGAACAAAAATTTGAATCCTTTACAGCAAAATACATAGCAGCGTCCTTTTTACGTTACACGAGGTGTACATAAAATTCCCAACTAAAGCTTTCGCATCATTTCGAAGAATTTATTGTACAGGCAGCGTTTTTAGACTACTTCGAAAAACAGGGTGTCGAAATATAAAAACTTGAAATGTCTCCTAGCTGCAATCTTAGTCCTTTCGCCTTATGCGTAAAACTGTATGCCCTGTCACTTTTATCGTGCCGTATATTCTACACCTGCGTAGCGTTACAGCTTTCGATCGAACCGGCTTGTAAAATGGTACAAGTTCCATCTAAGATTTTTTGAACGTATTTTTTCTGTGATTTCCTCACCCATCTTCTATCATTCCTTAATCCCGTAGGAAAGAACTGATTTGAATACTATTTAACAGACTGAGAGAAGGGCAGAAAATCAATCGGATAGCAGAGAGCTCTGTAATTTGACATACTCTGCTCCAGGCCATTCGGAATTGCTACTTTTGCAAGACGGGCTCTGTTCACGACAGAAATATGTCTTTTGGCGACGGTTTCAACTTCTTCGGAGAGAGAATTTTCGAGGATTTTATGTCCTTTGGAAACGGCTGGGCTATAAAAGCTGACGGGTTGAGAAAAATGGGCTCAAATATGCTACTTTCTGTATTATTTATTTGAAATTGTAGTATGATTTAAACTTAGCTTTAATAATAAGGGATTTTTCTTACGTCTTTCATAAAATTTTTGCACGAAGCACTCTCATATGTACTAAAACAATATACAGCCTGTCATATGATACGCAATTTTATAAATCATTTAGGCTGTTGTTAAAAAAGGATTTTAGAATAAATTATACATATAATTTAGCATTCATTAAAATAAGCTAAGTGCGTGTTTCACGTTCCTATATTTTTATTGGCATATTAGAAAGACTGTTTCAAATGTATTATTAACAGCTCCAAAGGGAATCTTACTTTAATAATTGGTAAAAATTTTGTTTGCGTTACTTTCCGACAAAATAACTAAGCGAAATTTTTGAAACTAATACCTTGATCATTAAATTCTTCCTAGCAGGTATTCTGTATAAGGATACCAGTCGTTATGATATGCATGTAATTACGCTATATATAAAACTGTAAATACTCGATGCATATAACTGCTTCGCTATATATAGCTGTAAATTTTAAAAAATAAAATGCATTATTCCACTTCGTTCTAGCTAACTTTCTATCTGTTTACCTGCCTATCTATCCTAAGAGCAGAAACGCTTTCTTTAATTTCGTTCTTTGCTTATAAATAAGTAAAATAATTTTTTTTTTTTTACAAAATAGTGACCACAGTCGAAATGAACTGTTGATGGGAGTACATTTTCTGACTAAAAGTATCAATCTCAACCATATACTTTTATTTAAAAAAATTGGAGCGTTTTGACCTGTAATGCTCGGTTAATTATATAACAAAGCATTCGAAGGCTATATATATATTCGAATATAACAAAGCATTCGAAGGCTATCTGTCTAAGGGAAGGGATGCCTTCGTGGAGATTAGGTTATTTGACTGCTTAAGGAGAGGTAACCTTCGTGGATAAAGTTTTAATGAAAATTGGCTTGTACTCACGTTTACTCATGAGGAAAACCACAAAAAACAAGCATACTGCCAGCCGATTCGCTTGGACTCGAGCGCAAATTGAACTACCAGTAGTCTGAATCGCTCGGCCACTGGTGGGGCAGTTTCGTCGAGGACTTTCTAAAGCAACTGGCTGGTATTCAAGTTGCACATTGGGAAAAAGCTGAAAAACCAAGTAACCAGCCATTCGCCTAGGCTCTGTCCCAGAATGAATTGTGCGAGCATCTAAGTTGTAACTATAACTTAAAAAAGGAACTTATTTTCTCTTGAGATACTCTCATCAAGAATTAGGTCAAAGGTTCTACTCATGGTTTATTTCATCGAACCAGATATTACTACAAAAGATAGGTTTTCAAAATTATTGATAGGATATTAGATTCTCATTATTCAGCACTTATTAATTGTATATTAAATCTGAGTGTACATGAAATAAAAACAAAATCTTTTGTTATTAGTAAGTTATGTGAAAGAAGGCACTTTTTTCACTGTAATTAATCAGAATTTGTCTTTAACATTATTTTTTTTATTCTTAATTTTATTTTTGGAAAATGATAACTACAGAGAAGAAACGTTTTAATTTGCGCTGCATATCGTAATTCTATAAGTTTCAAGTAGCATAATCGTTCGCCTTAATTTTATATCCATTGCGAAATTATCCACTAGTTGCTGAAAGCATATGAAGTGGTACTGGCAAGTTTGCTTGCTTGTAACAATGTTATTATGGAGAGTTTCGTAAGAGAAACTAATCAGTAGCTTCGTTACATATAGGGAATCCATAAAAATGCCTATGCAATTAGTCTGTTCGCCAGGATTCGAGCCCGAATTATATTTTTAATATTAATATGGTTTTATCTACTTGACCATTTGTGAACCATGGTTTACGAAAGCGGGAGAGAGAAGCCGCAAAAGAAGTAGTTTCTTTTAAGCAAACTAAGATTCAGTAACTTTAATATCCCTCAACTGCCCTCTAAAATCGCTGGATCTCACGCCATGTAATTTTTCATTGTAGTATGATTATACTTAAGATATCGTCATGCCAGCTCTATTGCCAAATGCACTTGATTTTAAAAATCGCAATTTTACTATTCTTAAGACACAGGATATGTTCAATAAAATATGGCAGAAGTTAGATTATTTTTTTTAAATCCATGTCCATGTAACAACTGAAAGTCACATAAGACAATTTTATATAAAACGTGAATTATAAATTTAGTAACCAGTTAGACTTTGAGTAATTAATTCGAACCAATGAAATAACGTGAAGTATTTTTCTTTAATTTCATAATCAGCCCTATGTTTTAAAATTTTTAAAAATTAAGCTGTTTGAATCCACGTCAATTATTTTCAATAACTCTATGCATTATCAATAATTATAGTTAAACCGATTTTTGGAGACTTTTCTAACTCAACTTCCTAGTGGTACATTTAGGGATTATTCATGCATCTTCATTGCCCCAATTGATAATAACTTGGGAGACATACATCTGCTAAATTACCGTAAATTTAAATTTACTTTGAATTTATCCATCCTGGACAATATGGTTGATAGAGAAGCTTACTGCACAAACTGCTGGGACTAAGTTAGAAATCCGGGCTGTAAATTTGTGAGTTAAGTACCTTTGAGATACTGGGTCATTTAAATTATTCGACTTGAATTTTTTCTAGAAACTTCACTAATAAGAGAGGGGATTAGTAGGGTCTCGGATTCCATTCTTTGTAATCCTTTTTTGGATATCTTTCATTCTGCCTCTCAGCTGTTTTGACAGTTAATTGATCCTTTCCACATGTAAACGTATGGAACTCCATGTTAACAAGTGCCCCTTGTTAGTTGATAGGAGGCTCTTTGTCAAAATTAGGAAATAATTAGCCTTTGTAAGGTTTGTCTAATCCATTCGGATCTTGTTATAGAAATAACGTTAAGAATAAAATTTCTTGTTATGATAATGCTGATATATGAACATAATTTTTTTTTAATTCAAGTACGTGGATGTGTGTATTGGAACTAAAATCGTTAAGAGAACTGTTTCAAATTCAAAATAACCCAGGTATTTTCCAAACGAATTATTTTGAGAAGGTGAATTTAGTTACCAGTTAGACTTTGAGTAATTAATTCGAACCAATGAAATACATATTTTATTCCATTTAGATGGCTAATAAAATGGCGTGATCTGAACAGGTAAAGCAGTCCATGCTGAACAGGTAAAGCAGTCATATGCTTTCATGTCAATTTTAATGTATTTTCAATAAAACTTTCGTATTCCCCAAACTCCAAAAAACCAGTTACGAAATTCCTTTGCTATCATCAAACGATTTCTTAGCGCAGAAAATTACGTGTACAGTAAAGATTACAGATTACTGGAATCCAATCATTTTATGGCTTCTAGAATTAGCTTTCTTTTATCTTGTACGACAGTAGGCTGATCCGTTTCAGTTAACTAAGCTCCAGGACTTAGCATAAGGGTTTATTGATGCATGTAATGAAACTCTTTTACTGTTTCGTTATGTTTTGCTTTATCGCAAAAACCTCGGTCTACTTGCAATTAATTATTTGAGGCTGTGTTATTAATTATTTTACTATCGGAATGATAATTTCATACCTATAATTATTGATGATTTCATATCTATGTTATTTCTGTTCCGTGGTTTTATATCCATGTTATATCTCTCGCAGATTTCAAATATGACGTTGAAAGTGTGATATTGGAAATGAAAGCTAATTTATTTTTTCATCATTTGGAAAACTGTTTTTTAATTTGAAGTGAGATACTTTCTATTATACCTCAGTGACCTGAAATATACTATGGTAGCAATGACATGTTAATTACTGTTTCGAAATTATAATAAAAGTTGCAAAATTTAAACGTAAATAAATTTATTTCGAGAAATGATGAGTTCAAAATATTTTTATTGATGTTTTATGACATTATAACTTGCTTTTGTTAGTGTTCTTCTCAACAGGACATGTTATTCCGTAATGCAGAAGCCAGCTGAATGGATTTATTTTCCTCCGCAGTATATTGGTTAACCAAGGCAAGCGACTTGTTTGGAACCAAGTATGGCTATAGTTTTCATTTCTCATTCTTCTCTAGTGTAATGTGAAGTTTCATGTGAATAGTTTCATGTGAAGCGTCCTTGGGTTCTTGGGAATGGAATGATTAAAAGACGAATGAGTTCTATCACAGCCAACAAATTGTTCCACTGCAAGTATAACGTTGTTATACTTGTTGGGATAAGCTTGAATCTTGTTACACTGGGAAAGACGACAACGAAAACGTCATGCTTTCATGCCATCCCACTCATACCTGGGAATTCAAACTTAGGACGAACTGCAAATATTCCTAGGCCCGAATTCATTGGAAAGGGGGGGCGAATTTGTTCCTACGAGATCTTCAGAGCCATTTAGCCACTATTAAATCTCAAACGTGTGGCCCTGCATGCAGGCATCAAGCCTTAAATTAATTATTTAGGGTACAGGTTTTGAAGAAGACAAAACATATCTGTAGTAATAGTGAAAAGTGGAATACGTAACTAATCATTTGAAATGTCAAAGATTGTATTGCAATAATACTTTTAAGCATTTTCCAGCTATACTCCTGGTACTGATAAAGTATAAAAGAGCGATATGTTAAGCATTACATATTTCCAAGTATATAAATTTTCAAAATTTAAAAAACAGTTTACGAACTGAATTATGCGTCTTTTGTATTTAAGTCAATGGCAGGAGTGTTTTCCATATAATTAAGCGTTTGATGGGGGTTTTTTTCATTCTTTTTTATTTTCGTGTTGAAAAGTATTTAAATATAATAGGAAGCATAACTATCAAACTAAAATATTATTAATTCGATTTCATATGTACATAAATCATCAAATTATATTTTAAGAAATTCAGTTAAAGCATTAATTTGATGACTGAAAAGAGGGAGAGAACACTTAATTTTATATGGGTTCGTATATTTGGTATTAAATCACATCGTAACTTTCCACATGACATTTAAAAAATAATCACGCAAATAATCTGACTGTAATTAATATGTAATATAATTTTGCACCATTATATTGCTTCTTTCTGAAATTAAATGCATTCCCCAAATAAAATAAAATAGAATTTGTAAATGCCTTACTCACTTTAACATAAAGAGCAAAGGATGCAACCGACAGATGTGATAACTTAAATATTTGCTTTAACTAATAAGGCGAGATCTCCGTATCTATGAAGTGTGACAAAATAATCGAAAATTTGCGTTCCTTGCTTTACAAATCCCGAAGTTTTAATTCTTACGTACCATTCAACATTACGAAAACTTTTGAAAATGGTGCATCTCTATTGTCAGACCGTCAGAGGACGACTGAAATACATTAAAGGAAATGATCTGCATGCAAATAATGGCGCATTTCGAATTCCTGATTGTAGCAGCTGTCGACCCTTAGTTTGAAAGTGGAATAAGTGAAGATTTTCAACACATTAGGAAAACGTGAACGTTTCTCTCATATTTGAATACTTTATGGAATTTCTGTCTTTTATGAGAAATTATTTTGATTGTAATAAATTCTTGCTCTTTTATGCTGCGCTATGATTTGAACGTTTCGAAGCTTTGTGGAAGAAGTTATCTGTTTGGTTAAAATTATATGTTGTTATAGTTTAACGAATTTCATCATCATCATAATAATAAAGATATTTTTTTTTAGTTGTGAGTCAGGTTCTGCGTCACAGTCAGTCTTTACACGATAAAACGTACCAGAATTTGTAGTAAGAATATAACCCTAAATGCATATTTCTTATAAAAGATATTTTCATCATTTCTTTTAGCTTCAGATCCCAGTACCACCACGCCATAAGAATATTTTTCAAACCTTGAAGTCTTGCACATTGTTTTTCACTTGAAAACTGTAATCTGCTGAAATTTCCAACGTATTTCTAATTGGATTTTAGAAGTTAACTAAAAATAATAGTAATAGAATAAACTCTACACTTTTTAAATAAACAGTAGGCATGCAAATTAAATTTAAAAAATTAGAAAATAGCTTTGAAATATTTTGCAACATATAAACATCAGCAGAATTCAGTATACTATGTGTCATCACAAATTAAAATCTTAAAAGAGTTTTTGAGAGCTTTCAGTGGTTTTTACGCGATCCAAATTTTTAAATATTAATATTCTGAAATGTAAAACTGAAAATGCTTTTTGAGAAAATTTAATTTTTTTAGAAAGCAACTAGTTTGAGGAAATATAATATAAATTAGTGTGAATTTTATAGATTAAAAATTAAAAGCAAATTTTACAGTTTTTAAGTAGAATTTGATAACTGCCCTTATCGTGTATTTGATGTTTAAAAAGCAAACATTTGTGGAAATTTTTTATTTGGTTAATATTCAAATACTAGAAGATTAAAGTTAATGAGGAAAGCTGTGTCACCTTTATTTATAGACATCGAATAAAGTGGATGTAAAATTTAATATTTATTATAACTTAAAATACATACTACATTTTAAAATAAAATGCAGTATTTTAAATATTTGGTTTATCTTCAGTTCTAATAAAAATGCGTCAATTATACAATAACGCACTTCTTTCATTCTTACTATTCACTCAAGAGGAATGTTTGTAAACTTTGAACGAACAATATTTTGGGGAGACCAAAATACATATGTATCTATTTCAGCACACATGAAAATGGATGCCCCTCTCCAGATAAAGAAAGAAAAAGAAAAGATAAATACGCTATTTGACGATGCAGCATTATTTGCTGATTCTTTTACAATTTCAAAATGTTGTTTTCCAAATCCCCAGATGGAAGATTCTCACAATGAAGTATAAAATAACAAACGAATAGAATTATCCGTAATCATTTTTGCGTTCATTTTTCCGTGAATGAAATTAATCGTTTATATTTTATTGATTAATTACTGTTTGCAGCATATTTGTTTTCAATCAGTATTTGTTTAATCTTTTATCACGCTTCCTGCAAGGCAGAATATTATTTGTTTCAATATCTACTTTAAAAAGGCTGGAAATAAAAAAAAAAAAAAAAAAAGAGGAAAATTTCTATTTTTTCCATTCTGCATCTGCGTGCAGGAAACTGTTCTGCTCCTCATAAACCATCAATGTTTAAAAATGTTCGCTGAAAAACGATGGAAATTGATGACTGAAAAATTTATTTGCGACTGTGATTTATTTGCGACTGTAATTGCGTTATTTTGGAGATCTTCCGAAATTTTAAAATGCTGCTAAGTTTTGTCAGCAAGTTCACATTTGGCCCTCAGAAAAATTATATGTAATATTTTTCTCTGGATTATCTGTAGATATTTAGCAACTAATTTTAAATTAAATCTTTCTTTTTTAATTTACTGAATTCTCTATTTTTTAAACTGTTCTGGAGTTCAGAGTTGGCAAGGTCTTTAAGTGACTCTAATTTACAACAACTTAGTTAAATTGCATTACTTTCGAAGAAAATTGCATATGATAAAAACAACTGTAACATTTCTGTTTAACTTTAAAACATCTCTTGAAGGATATATTTTTAAATGAATTAAATTGTGGATAAATCTGTAGAGATTCTGCACATACAGTTGTTATCATTTCTTCTCCTGTTCAATGAATTACCCTTCTTAGTATAGGATTACTTCTAAACGGCGCAATTGAAGATATAGTAATGTATCCCTTTATGTACTATATGACATTCCACTATAGTTCCTGATATATTGGTGTTACAAATGAATGACACCATGAAATATGTAAATATGAAATATGTAAACATATGATATACCAGTGTCACAAATAAATGATGCCATGAAACATGTAATGTATGAATATGAAATATGTAACGAAAAATACTTGATATATTTGTTCTTTCGATACTATAATGAAAAGTCGTAATTATTATTACAGTTCTCAGTGTAAACTATAAATTTCTTGTATTTTCACTAAACAACTGAAGTTTATTTCATAAAAATAACACCGTTGATTCATTATCCTGGAAATTCAAGTTTTGTAACGAGATGATTAGGTTTTTCTGGAGGAATGCCTTCGGAGAGGACTTTCAAAGGGAAACTGATTCGTATTCACTTTTATGCATTGGCCACGAAAAGAAACAATGCAGCCAACCCGTGTTTTCGGATTAATATCTAGATTCAACTTCCAGTATTTAGCAGTCTTGAACACCTGGCCACTGTGGGGGGGCTGAAAACCTGTGTATCCGATTTTATTATACAGTGTATGCATTTTAAGTAAATTTAAATTTCTGGAAGCTTAAAATTTAAGTAAATTATAATAAAAATAATGTAGCTATTATTTTAACCCGAACTATTTAAATTTGGACTTGGAATCATCAGCGATTCAAAATCATGATACGGTTTCAGAAATTACGTTCTCAAACTTAAATTCATTTTAACTTCTAGTGTTTACTATTGTTCAAAATTGTGTTGGTTTGGAATAATTAGGATTTCGTTACTTGATTTCCTTAACTAAATTTAATTTTTATTTTTCACCTTCTAGAGCTTTAACATATTGTTTTGATATTATTTTATATGCCAGTGAAATTTTCGTGAGCTTAACGTTAACTGTAAGTTTGAATTTTGCTTTACAACACCTGAGATTTTGTTGCTTGATGAGTTATCGACTGAAACAATGCCATAAAAAAGTTAAATGAATAATGCAAATATTTGTATTCCAAATTTTGCATTGTATTTTGATATGCTAAATAGAGGGATTAGCTTTCTAATCTCAAAGGAAAATTAAGGTAATTAATCGGTATTTAAATCAAAGCATAAGTGACATATTTTTAAGCATTCAAAGTATATGTCAAAAACCAGTTTTTCATCAGGACGAGAATTTCATACCGTAGTGAATTGTTTTTTGAATAGAAGTATATTAAAAATATTTAGCAATTCCATTTAGTTATAAGTATGCTCTTGTTGCATGAATGATATACTTTGCCATAATAAGGTGTTCATTGTTCAATCATTTTATAATCAATGCCGTGTAATCCTTCTGAAACTCTAAAAGGGAAAATGTTAGTTAGAAAATATTTATTCGAATGTTTTTTCTAATTAAAACATATGAGATCTCCAGCTACATTCTTTAAAAAAATTTAATTACCTCTAATATTTTCTTAAAAAATAAGTCACATTGCACAGTTATTGTCCTTATACTTAGATGCTTGACATTTTGATTTCAGATTTCATACTTGCTGAAATAGAAGTTGAACAATGAATTTCGGTGGCTCTTCCATTTGTTTTAAACCACTTTTGCTCGCAATAGAAATCCAGTCGGAGGCTCAGGCATTTAAATAGAAAATTTTTCTGAGCCCCACGGGAAAATTTAATTAAGAAAACCCGCGTAAAACCTGTCGCTTTGTAATTACCTTTTGGTTAAAACGCATACTCGCACATGTGGCGTCGTTTCCATGGTAATGACACTGAACCATGTCTCCAGCTATCGAAGGGATAGTAGCCCCAGAAAAGATATTAGCTTATTAGCATATAATTTATGATTTGGGACCATCTTCTCTCAGTGGGAGATAGTTGTCCCAGAGAAAGCCTTTTTTTAAGGGCCTGTGACCAATTCTTTCAAGAAAGACAGCGGTTCAAATAATTCACTGTTTATATATGAAAGGTTTTGGAGATTAATAGATCTAGAAATAAAAAAAATTGAGAGAAAACTTGTATAGTTTGTAATATAATGGCTATAGACTGTAAATGATAGAGAAAATTAAATTTTAAAAACAGTTCAACATAATAAAATTGCAACATATTTTTGACATATTAACTTCTCCTTTTCCTTCAAGGACGCAATAAAAGGAGAAAAAGATGTAATAGTGTAACGAAAGCCTAGGAACTATAGAACACTTAATATTAAAGCTCTTTCTTTACCCCCTTTCATTTTTAGAGCAAATGGGCTTTAGCTAAGAAAGGCTATTAGTCTCGAAACGGCCGTATTATCCCTTCAAATATACAAATCGCTTTTTTGTTGCCACCAAATATTATCACCGTGTATTATGTTTAAATAAATTAAATAATGAAGAGTCTACATGAATGCATGTGTGTTTCTCGCACTGTAAAAAGCAATGGTGCCTAGAGTCATCATATTTTGAATAACATAGTCATCCACCCGAACAAGGGCACGTAGAAACCCGAACTTTAAATTTGATTTGTTGTCTATTTCATATTTTGAAAACGTTAACGAATTTTTTCTTAAAAAACTCAACAATTTCAAAGCTAGCAGCGGCAACAATGTAATGTTTGTAATGTACTACATGTTTATCTCCAGCGCGCGATATTGTCTATCGGAAATCCTAAAGATACGCTGTTTTTAAATATTTTTTGCCTATGGGGCATCAGCCCAAACATGTATATGTCGAAACATGTATATGTCTGTAACTGAAAAAAGAAATCCGTTTGAGCGTAATATAAAATCAGAAAGATTTCCATCTTTTTATTTTAAATTTCCTTTTTCTATACTAATTTTTTTGGTCGTTATTATTAAAATTGTGGTCTACATTGCAGTTGCGACTGGTGTAAAAAAGAGAAAATGTGTTAATTATTGTACTTTTAACAACAAAAAAATGCATATATATTAGCAAATAATCTCATATTGTAAGCAATCCTATTATGCTTCATGTAAACAATCAGAATTTCCTTCTCTTCCCCCCAAAAAAATTAAATATAAAATTTGGTAGTTTTGTTTTCCAGAACGTTAAAATAAGATTTTAAATTATGAATGAATTAAATAGCTTGAAAGTAATACAAATAAAACGCTTTTTCTTCCTGAACGAAAGATGTTTGTAAAGCCATTTTCTAAACTTTAATGAACATATCTTGGTTTAGGTAATCTTTATTATTAGAGAATGCCACTTACAGAAGTCTTATGTATAAAATCAAATTTTGTTTGTTCATATCGAAATAGGTAGTATTTATTTTTGTATAGCAATGTCTAAAATGAGTCCCAAGCATAAAATTTCCCCAGGGAGATTCGAGAGATATTTGTAATCATTTACCAACCTTCTCACACAGCGCTGAATCTATTATTAAAGTTGATTTATGCTACAATACTTTTAATCTGTTTAAAATTTTACTTTTATTGCATTAATATTAATTAAAATCTACTTGTGTGCATTATTTAGCATTTGGAACTGCATCCTTCTTCTGGCATATTCATGAGGACTATGTACTGGCCTCACGTGACAAATGCCGTGATACAATAAAACAATAATCCTGCGTTTATTTCTAAAGGATTAACATACGTCAGAAAAGGTGTTTATAAAGGAAATCATGAAGAATAGCTTACAAAATGTGTTTAATGGCCTTTATTGTTAGAGATGATTATGTGAAATTATTTCGCTAAAACAGACATATAAGAGTGGTTTTTATGCTAGGGGAGGTGCTATTTCTCAGTTGTTTAATCAACATATTGTTTTAGGAGCCTTTTAAGTATATATAATATGAAACTACAGTGAAACTTATATTTAAGATATGTTCATTTAATATAAGGGAGTGTATGTGCTTGTACATGAGCGTTTTTAAATCCTTGCAAGTTCAGCTTCTACCAGCAGGTACAGAAACCATAAACTAAATTGAATTTATTTCTCAGAAACCCCATCAGTTGCGAAATAAGCTATTTCATAGTTCCCACATCAACTCTAGCGTTTAGAATTGAAAAGTCGGTCTCAGTTACTGCAGAACATATCAGATGGCTAAAATGTGATCATCAGCGCATTCTTTCACAGAATAGAGATGAAGAGGGAGAAAAACATGAAATGCCTTACAATTTTTATCGGCTTATCATATAATATAGCAGATTCCAGGCAATTCAGAATGCGAAATCCTGTGTACTGGGATGACTTCGCAATGTATCAAATATTTTGAGTACATTCTTTATGTGAGAGGCTTTGGAGAGTTTTGGATTTCATCTGCAAGCAATTCAATGATGTTTTCATCCATTTATGTTACGTACGCAACGCATTTTACACAGTGTATTTATATATACAATTTGATGTTATTAGTATTTTCTTAAATATATAATAATTTAATAATTACTATGAAGATAAAAAGAACACAAGTTACAAGTTTTATTATTAAAAATACGTAAAAGGTTAACAAAGTAATTTTTTTTCTGTAATAAGCTATTGAGTGTTTTTACTACTATTCTTCGATTTAAACAGTTCTTTTTTCAGAGAATACTTAAAACGTATTAAGAATAGAGCCGATGGGGGAATGGTTTTTATTCTCAAAATTCGAAACATTTCTTTATTTTACACATATGTTTATAAAATTTTGGACATGTTACTAAATGTTTACAAGAGCAGTTTATTATTATTTATTAGATGTTATAATATTCATGTAACAAACATATGCATATATCTGCAAATCTCATTTTACACAAGATTTTAGATTTCTCTCCCTCCATCTCTCTTTGAAGTCATTTTTGAGATCAATGACACGATGAAAATTTTAATTACAGTGATTGTAATGTTTAAAATGACATTTAAATTTCATTCTTTTATAAGACGAATTAGCTGTAAACTGGAATATGTCATGCGCATTTTCCCACTAAATGAGTAGTATGGGAATGAATGTTGTATTGAACTCTACAACGCATCCGCCCATGCGACATATTTTTTCGCAACTACTGGCCACAGATATATATTTCCAACAAAAAAAATTATTTCAGTGATGCAAATGTTCATGATTTGGCATTAATGATTTCGAAAAAAAAAACGAATACTGCAAAAATTACGAAATATTTACTTTTTTACGGTCTACCGGTCTGTATATATTTATGTTTAGAAATGTTTCATACCAATTAAAAAAATTAAAGCAAACAAGTTCGAACTCGCTTACGAGAATTTAAAATTTGAAATTTCTGATTAGTTTTCAAATTATTTTAAGTGGTCAGTTTATAAATAAGAATGAGAACAATTTGAGGTTTGTTTTTCCTCTAAAATTCCATTAAATAATAATGTTTTTTTTTTCATTAGTGTGTAAAATTCTTTAATTTATAATTTTGTTAGAAATTTTACATCAAAAGCATTTTTATACAAATAAATTATGTATTTTCAAACTCTAAAAGTACATTATTGATATCCTTACGAAGTTTTGTTAGTTTAGAATCATAATCGAATAATGATGCAAAACATTTATTAAACTGGAAATATTTTTATTTTTAATTTATGCTGTTGGGAGCTGGTATTATGTAAAATCTACCATTGTTTCCACAACGCGAACTGTGTAAAGTTCTATCAATAAATCATAAAAAAGTTTTAGAATCATTTGCACTGAATGAGACTCTTTGAAACAATCTGCATAAAAATTCTGTCAATTAAACTTTTAATAACAGAAACCTTTTTCTTAACTGATATTTTATTTTTAATTATGTACAAACGCAAACATTTTCTCTTCAGTTTATGATTTTTATTTAGAAAATTTTAATTATTTTTAATTGAATGATATAGATAGTTTTTATGGTACTTCAAGCACAATTATTTACTTTCATTCATAATTAAAATTATTCTATTTTGCATTTATGAATGTTTCCTTCCAGAACAGTTCAAGAAGACAGAAGTAAAATTTATTCCTGAACAAACAAATAAAAGAAATAATAATAAAAGAAAATAAAAGAAAATTCTAAATATTAGAAATAAAAGTGAAAATTATTCAACTAATTAAAAGGCTCGTACGTCATATAAATACGTTTCAATTAAACTCCTACGCTTTATTCTGTAGGCATAAATATTTATGCAAAGAAGGAAAATATCCTTGGATAAGCCACATTATTTTCGCGTGTATAAGCCACACCCTTATTTTTACCTCTTTTTCGAAAAACAAAATTCTCCAGCATATAATGTGGGTAGTCTGTCTACCAACCACAGTATTAGTTTCTCTTTGGAGGTGTGAAGTAGCTATAATTGGAAACAATTCTTACCACACACTGAGACAAAATTTTCATTATCGGTCAAACGAACGTGTACCTGTGTTTATTACCTCCTATTCACTGTCACTTTCGGTACCACTGGAGTAACTACTTGCGCCACCTGTATTATTTGCCTGTCTTACCTGTATCCCTTTCGCCGTTACCGGTTCCCACAGTGTGTCGTCCTCAGAGACATCTGCAGAGGGTGGGGGCCAAAAGGTCCCTTTACAAGTGCAGTTAATTCATGGTAATTTTAATGACATTTACAGTTATTTCTCCAAAACGTCCGTATGTGCACCACCATTATTCCTGCACAGCTTGATACGCCTGAATGTCCTTCTACTCATCCGCTTGAACAGCTGCGATGTCACATGCTAAAAGGCTTCAAGCACACGCACCTGCAAAGCATAACCACGCACCGCTTCATCCTGACGTAAGATTTGATGATCCCCTCTTATGCATTATCCAGTGTCGTCAAGTCCGGACTTCGAGGCTGCCAAGCATAAAAGGCTGGTGAATTTGGGAACCCACGTCCTATCCACCGGCCAGAGAACAGTTCATTGAGGCTTTCACAAATAGCAGGTGCGAAGGGAACGAGAGCTTCATCGTATTGGTAAACAACGGTGTCATTGATGCCCAAATTCTGCAGCTTGCCAGTCATTTAACATATCCAGGTAAGTAATCTTGGTCATAGAACCTCCCAAAAAGACTAAAAATGTGTTCTTCAGTCATCCTCGCCCAAAGCATGACGCGAGAAAGATTGTTCTCTGTTTTTTGGTAAAAATGTAGGTATCCTTTTGCCCATATGAAAATGTGCCTGCCCCGCGAACTTCGATAAATAGCGCATTCATCAAAGAAAAGAATGCACTTCCGAGCAGGAATAGTGGAGGAGGTTTAAGCCATCGACGGTTTAAGTCATCGTTTTTTAGTTCATTGATGCGCATTTTCCAGAATGCTTGCAGGCCTAAGTCCATTTTTTTGTGGATTTACATTGTGCTCCTTTTAATTCCAAGTTCTGCAGCACGCTTTCTGCTCGACTTGCACGGTGAACGCATCATTACGACACTAACTTCAGCACATGTTTAACTTCGGGTTGGCAGAGAACAAGAGCCGGAAAGCTTTCTTCTCCCAGATCTTCTATGCTAAAATCTTTCTTCTCCCACATGATCAAAGACTTGCGATTTAGTGGTTTCTTAAAGAATCGTTCATGAAACCTATCCATCACCTGCCTCATATTTGCGTTGTTCTGCTTCCGTTCATGGACCCACACTTTTGTCGTTAGGCGTTGCTCCAAAGTAAAGTTGCTGTTATCTGCTATTGTTCTCCACCAACCACAGAAAGGGGAGATAATGAACTAGTCAACGTACATACTTTATTCTCCAGGACAATAACGTGGCAGCCACGAGACAATCATCTTGAAATTCAAGTATGGAGCTCTTTTGACATATCGACGATCAGGATGGAAGGTTGAAATCTTAAGTATCTTTCCCATCTACATTTAATTCAGGTGTAAAGGAACTTTCTGGCTACACTTTGGATATTCCACATTTCAAAAATCCCTTAACGACTGGTTCAAGCTTGACACTTTTCCAGGCTCCCAGAATCCATTAATACACACACTGCACAGTCGGAAACTTGATTCTTCCTTTTCGTTAAAGTCATGGTTACCCATACACATCCAATTATTATAAAGTCTCCGGAATTAATTTTTAAAGGAGGCTGGAGCATGGATGTTAGGCCTGCAGGAAACGCAGCTGCAGTAATTTTTAACTCGCCTAACAGGTGGTCCACGTTTGCCTCCTATGAAGGGACGAACAGTTACGACTGTGCCTTCTCCGGGATTCGAACCCGGGCCCTTTGATATCACAGCTAGCTTCCCTAACTACTTTACCATCTGGGCGTTGCTTAATTAATTTAGAAACTAGATTTTTTAAAAAAACATAGCAACTTATGAAAATAATATGGTAAGTTGTACAAGTTACCAAGAAAAATGCGGAAGAAGAGTCTAAAATCATGGAAAAGTTAAAACTGCCTAAATTCTACGAATGCGAAATTATTAAATTCCAAAATAATAATTTTAACCTATTTCAGAAGAAACAGTAAACAAGCAAATTATATGTATGGAAAATTATTTTATGAGTTTTAAATAAAAGCCTATTTTAAGAAGCGTATATTAACTGTATTTTATTTCCTTTTTATGTCGAAATGCAACTTGTTGCTAGCTTGCCTACAGAGAAAACAGTAGTATTTTTAGTTTTTTTTTCTTCAATAATATCACTTGTTGCCACCAAAAACGCCCATTTGTCTTTTCTTGATGAATTTTTTTTTACCCTGTTTCACATTATTTTGAATGCAATACGCATCTATCTGACTGAACAAATGTTTTCTACTTAGTACAGCGATCGCAAAGTAAATGTTGCTATAAAATTCTAAAAATATTGTTGGCAAATAATATAAATTATTACCAAGAGCTCAGAATAGATAAGCTTTTGAGTATCTGAAATAATATCTACCCATTCTTTTTTGCACATTTGCGTTTAGCTTTGTAGCAGAGGAAATACCATAAGCAATTGTTGCATTATGCATTAATGCAAAGCGGTACAAAGTTATTCGAACTATCTGCCTTTTTTGGAAGATAAAATTCTGAAAAAATATATTTCCACATGAAGTTAAAGATTTCGGTACCGCACCATCAATTACGTATGAAATATCTTTGAAAATCTTTATTTCGTGGCATAAAATATTCTGCTATTGTATAAAATAGTAGTTATAATTTGCAAACGATGCTGAAATATAAGAAATTTCTAGAAACAAATGAAAATATCCGAAGTTTTGACTTAGTATAAATTCTAAACTCAGAAAAGTTCTATAAATATTTGCAAGTTGCAACTTGAAAATTTAAAAGAATTCTTATCTGTCTACGTTACTCCTCAGCTTCAAGATAATCGTTAAGGAAAAGTGTATGTATTCAAATATACGTATCCTAATGATATATTACCCGTACTTGGGCACTGACGTATCTGTAAATGGGTCAATGCATGAAAACTGCAGGCAGATGGGTCATGCCTGTAATTTATTTTCCATACAGAAAGACGTAATATAAATTTCAGATAAAGGCCTTACGTGTGTCCGTAAAAATAATTCTGGCGATTATACGAAAGACAATAGATGTAAATATATTCAAGGTACGTTTCCTTTAGACATTTTTAAATAATGAAAAAATACTGCCTAAGAAGTTAACGATATAATTTGCTATGAATTACTTCATCTGATTGTATTATTTAGGTTACCTTGAGCTTTTGAATTTTCGTGGAAAGAGTACTTGCTTGCCATTTGAAGATAATTCTTAAACCGCTGTTTAATAGACTTTGAAGTAAAGTAGTCAGTGAAGCCCGATATCCAGTCCGGTATGGAGGGCACAGCCGATCGACCCCGCCTGTAAATTTCATTGTTTGTATGCAGTCTTAATGTTTTACATGTAGTCAAACATAAACTGAGACACTGTGAATTGAAATACAGTATTTGTTAGGATAATTTAAAAGCAAGACCATTTACTTGAACGATCATTATATTCTAACCGAAGCTTTGAATTAACGTTGCACAACACTAAAATAGAAAATAATTCACATACAGGCGCTCTTAGCAAATTCGCAGAAGTTATAAAGAACATTAATCATTGCATCTCAGGAAATGAGAGGTTAAAATATAAAATTAACAACTATCTTTCGCTTTCCTTGTCAATGCTGTATTGCAATATATATATGAACCCAGAAAGAATTGGGACACAACTACCAAACTGTAGTACAGTGTTCGACTTGATAAACAATTGATCAAAAACTGGGGCGAAAAAAGCGTTTTCTTTACGAGTAGCAATTTCATAAAGAATGTGAAAATCAGTAGTTTCTCTGGCGGCTATACAAGCCAATACTCGGATGGTCATAGATTCTATTAAGTTGCCAAAGCCTCTTCGCGGTAAATTGTACCACAAATGGAGCAACTAGTCAGCGAGGGGGACTTATTTTGTACACTACTGAATTTGCCTGCACAACATGTTCCAAACATGTTCGATAAGCGACAAGTCTGGAGACATGGAAGGCTAGTAGAGGATATTAAGACGTCGAAGACAGTGTTGAGAAAGTCGTACTGTATGTCGCCGAGCTTTGCGATGCAAGAAAACAGAACCTGGATGACCTTCTAGCATAAGCAGTACGATCAGCAGTATAATATCGCCCGACGTACAGTCAAGAGAGTTCAGTAACAGTCAGAGTATGTTTCAACACTACTAATGGCGAACGGCTGTCTGAGGTGATCCCTCCCTGGACTGCCACATTCTGTATTCTGGATGTGTGTAGTTCGGTAACGTAGGGGCGGTCATCAGAATTGAGATAAAAGCGTGATTCGTCGATGAATATCATATTTTTCCAATTAGTCACACTGTCCATCTTAAGAAAGAGTAGCGGACGTAGCAACTCTTATAATTCCACGATCATCTGACGCAGTGGTAGCCTGAGGACGTTTCGAGCCACTACTAGCCACTTCGTCTGATTATGCCTTCGCTGATCTGATTACGCCTTCGCTTAGGCTATGATTCTGATTAAGCCTTCGCTTCAGCGTCTGATTATGACACCGGTTCCAACAACGGGCAAACATATTGCTTCGATTAATGTGCTGGCCTATCGGCCTGTTCCACCAGCCGCCCTCTTTAAACCATATGATGCGACCCCTCTCAAAGTCTGACAGATATTCGTAACGCCATCGAGTACGTCATAAAAGCATTTTTCGTTACAATGTCGTGTATTCAAACAGCTAGCCGGTTGTAAATACTCGTCATTCGCCTGATCTGCCATTTTACATTTAGTGCTGCTAGTGTAATCACTTGCACAATTCGCCAAAACCACTTCTGCATGCCTCATTTCGTAGCTGTGGTTCAAATTTTTCTAGATGCATATTTTTTTTTTCAGCATAAATATTATGAGTTGTTCATGTGCTATAAAATGTTTCTGGCAAAGCCGCAGTTGAATGACCAATGCATTTGGTCGTAATACCCATGAAAGCTCTAATCGAAAAAAGCACGGATGTTAAAAAGTGGTATGGGTAAAAACTTTTTAATTGCTGCGCTTCAGATTTTTAATGTGTCAGTGTTTAATTTGAAATAGAAATTACAGAATTATGTAGAAAATAGTGAACTTCATTGATTGTTTTGTCATGAATTTCTTCTACTATAATTACATTACTATGTTACAAGAACTTATACAGACACATCTTTGTAATACAAATTCATAAATCGTCCATTTTCTATACACAAAGGCCAATGCAAGGCTTATGTATCGATTTAATGCAAAATCATATTTGTGATATATTTCATAAGGTATTTTCTGCCTCTTTTCGGCCTGCCTTCGTGGTGTAGCGGTCAGCAAGGTCGGCACGTATTTCAAGAGGTCCGTGGTTCGAGTCCCGGCGAGGGCAGGGTGGTGGATAATCCACCACCAGGATTTGACGAACGGGTCCCCTAATTTCCAGTCGCCCTCTTAAAAGGGGAAATATGGAAGGTATTTCTCCGGCCTTCTTGGCATGATGCCTTCGTGGTCAGCACACTCGACGCGTATTCGAGAGGTCTGTGGTTTGAGTCCCGGCGAGAGCATTGCTCATTTTTCACATCTCCTGCTTCCAAATAACCTAATGTCTTTACAATAATACCATCAGTTTTACACTCGAAATTTTAAGCTCATTTTTATTTATATTGGAAGGATTTGAAACTATTATGACAGTGGAATACGGAATTCAGTTATATTTAAATTAAAAGTTAATTTTGTAAGTATCACATTTAGTTATTTACCTTACATATTCTGCTAAAAAGAAGTGAATAAGAAAATGAAAACGAAATGTGTAAAACCAAATTTCTAACAATGCACACTTTTTGTCACTAATTTTAACCTAAAAATTTCCTTTCATTTCAAAGTAATGGTGAGAATTCCATGACGCACTTGAGTTTCGGCTTCAAATTTATTTTAAAAAACAATGATTATAAGCCATCTATTTTCTGAGCAATAGTACAATATTTATGAAGTTGAAGTCGTTATTTTGAAAAATAAGCCACTTTCACAAAGGAAGGAAAAAATGAAACTGAAGCAATTCTTTTAATATTCAGGGTATTTAATATAACGTTAAATTAACAGAAAACAGTAGAAATACGGTAAATATGTAAAGAAATCAAGAGGATTTTTTTTATAAATGACTAAGTTTTAAGTGCTAAAAACTAGGCATTTACAAATAATTATTTTTATACACGAAAGAAGATGGAAGCAAGGCTCATTAAGTTCATAAAAATATATTTTACCAAGAGCAAATTAAAAAGCTGGGGAATTTCTGAACTTAAAGAATAATAACTTCTGTCAGAAAAATGTCTCGTCTTAATTAAACACGAAATTGCATTTGAAAACTATCTCTTTATTCCATCTGTTGTAATATTTTTAACAATGAATTTTAATTGAACGCACATTGTTATGATACATCCTAGCACAATACAATAAAATCAAAATAGAAAATTCTCTTGACAATGAAATAACAAAGCAATTTATATTTCTTATAAACTTAATATTAATCAAAGACATTCTTAATGAGAAAAATGCTGATACGCAGCTCTCTGGAAAATCTTGTCGAATATGTCTTGAAATTTTGATTCATAATTCAAGAAACAGTTAAGCCTCTTTGTGTGTTGCGTTTGTTTTTAAATTCTGTCTAGTGGAACTGGTCCTCTGTAGATGTGGTTACATTAGAGAACGTGACTATAATTGTTTGGAAGCAACTTCTATAACGAGTGCTCGAGTAGAGAGTGTGTTTTAATAATTTATATGTTCGGTGAATTAAAAACAATCGCAAATTAAAAACATTAAAAAAAATTTCGTCATTCTGGTCATTATGTAAACAGCACTAGCTCGTGAAAAATTTGTAAACCTGAACAACAAATTACGTTAATTTTCTACACCGAGTTTGTATTCGGGCGTATTCTCGCACAAGCGTTAATGAATTACCAGCACAGGAGAAAGTAACCTTTTATGAATTCAAAGTATAACAGAAAGGCACGATTTTCGTGCGTTACAGAAACACCGTCAACTTGTAAAACCTTAAATATAAAATATAAATTCAAGCGAATCTAAAATAAAATAGTGCTGGATTAGCCCTTTAAATTACACTTAGTAGGTTGACCCATAAAAACCTAACAGGCGTGACGATAACCCGGAACGGCTAAGAGGCTTACTAGCGTAATAGCGAGATAGCAACGAAACGTGCGCTAACTAGCGAAAACACGCTCTGAATAAACTGAGAGATTCACCCTTTAAATATTCACTTCACTTAACATTAAACTGAGAGATTCACCCTTTAAATATTCACTTCACTTAACTTTAAACTGAGAGATTCAGTTATATTTAAATTCTGAATAATATTATCAGTTATATTTAAATTCTAAATATTCACTTCACTTAACTTTAAATTTACATCCCGGCGAGAAAATACTAGGGGAAATTGAGAAGTTCAGGAAAGGTATCAAACTTAAAATAAATTTGCTATGCAAACTAAGGAACATCCTTCAAGTTTTATTTGATCTGCCGTGCTTTCTTATTTCAACTTCCCAATGTTTATCATGATAAGATTTTTAAAATGATATTTATGCATCTTAATATCATAGAGATAGGTACTGATAATATTAAAAATTAGTATATATACTAATTCTATTTAATTTTATTTAAATATGCATTAAGAATTATATAACGCCTTCTCAGTAAATGAATTGATTGCCTTATATATTATTCAGTTAAAATAAAAATAAAACGGTGACAGGAAAACGCTTATAAATGATTTAGTTATCTTATGAACAACACATCCGTATTTGATCTGACGGGCAGATTTTATTCTGCGTGCTGAAGAAGCGTTTTCCTTTTAACAGACGTCTAAACTATCTATAAATGCAAAGCAGTTAAATAACTTGAAACTAAGTTTTCTTTTATTCGATAAACCATCCCCGAGGGACGACGTAGAGCACTTTGCGAAGCTACTGGCTAGGAATTCTACCTAGGCAGTCTCGCCCACGGAGATAGAAAATTCATGAACTTGTCGGTTCCCGATCGTCCGTGGGGTGGCGTTTATCTCCACCTTTCACGGTCTGGGTGGCCTAAGTCCCCATTAACTAGGGTCTCAGTAGCCGAATAGCGCCCGGGCCTTTGAACGTTCGGTCCACGCTTTCCTCGGTATTCTGTGTAAAGCCTGAAGGGAGGGGTTGCTCGCGTAGTATTAGCAGGTAGCATTTTTCTACGGCCAGTCAAAGCTCTAAGTTTATATACCCATCCCACTGCGGTCTCTGACATCTCGGACGGTGGTCTTGGTTGGCCAGTTTTGCGGTGGGTCTCCAGAGGGAGCCTAAAATTGTTGGTGTTCTCGGGGATGTGGGACTCTGGGATCCAGCAGGAGTGTCTTTCCATCCTATGGGTGTCACTGACTGACGCTTTGTATCAGTCCCCAAAATGTGATTTAGTTCACGGGTTGGATATAAAGTTTAGTTTAGTTTATCCGATAAAGGCCCTTACATACTAATCAGCTGATTGGAGCAATAATTTATCAGCAGCACTTTTCTGCTTCTCTGTATAAAACTATGAAATTTGAAAAGTTTTCGAAATTTATTCTGCATTTCAGTCAAATAAAATATAAATAATATTTTTATTCTTAGCTCATTTTTTAAACACCTACATAGCTTTTCATCTTTACAGATTTTGCCTACTATTTATGTGTATAATTATAATAATTAAAACAAAAGTATGATAATTAGTTAATATAAAAATGACCGTCTGTTACATTAATTAGAATTAAACAAAAACAAGGAAATATCGATAAATGCTTAACAAACGATATAAAACTTACAAATTCAGAAATATTAAATGATTGCAAAAGAGAAAGTGAGATAACAAATTATGTGAGAATAGTTGTAAACGTTAGATTTGTTTGTTTCATGCTGGGGATCAAATCATGATCACAAAGGTTTTTCTTCGAGAAATATGAAGGGTAATAGAACATTTGCCATCTCCGCTGAGGTAACCAGTCACTCACAAATGTATTTCTGTCACTGTCGTGCACTTTTGAGACAGTCGTCGCAAATTCAGATCTAAAAATAAACAGTAAAACTGAACATTGGCTGCCTGTTCTTGAGGTAAGTTATACAGTAGGATAGCTCATTCAAATTTGTGCGTGAGAATCACCATATCTTTATTGGTAGAGTTGCATATTGTGCTGTTGCTGTTTCTAATTCTTCTGATCTGAACCTAAAAGGCAGATCAAATCGACGTGGCCCGAAAGTAAATGGCCCATAGGAAAATGTTACGCTTCTTGTTGGCTTAGGCTTTGGACATTTTATAGGAGACGGTACGAATTTATCCATCACCTTCCTAATTCTGATAGAGAAGCCTCAAGCGTCGGATCGGAGGGTCTTCTGTCACTTTCCCCAACTACAATCTCTGAAGAGGTTCGGCTGCACAGTATTTTACATAAGATACTATAGGCTAACCAATTTCCATGTCTACTCTGGAATTCGAAACCGAAATTAAGGCTATGAAGGCCAGATAGACAGGAAATTATTACAATGTCTATGGCAGCAAACTATTATAATTCCCACCCATGAAATTAAAATTAGCAATAAATATGCATATTATTTTGGTACTTACGTATTAACGCAACCACCTGGGGGCAATCTGGCAGTATTTTCTCGATGAAAAGGTAAAAGTGACTTATCGGTGGAAGTTGGTGGTTTTTGCACATTTTTTAAGAAAGATTCCCAAACTGTCTATATTTATCGAGGAAAAGAAAACCTACTTTAGCAATTTAAAATATAAATTTGAATAATTAAATAAGAATTATATGATATATTAAGAAAATAAATTCTTCAGATCTTTCTTTAATTCTTCTTTCGAAGTACATAGCGATCAGTTTTCTCTTAAAAAACATCAGATAATTGCAGAGACTCGGCTTCGTGCATTCTTCGATAACAACGGCTACGTAGAAAACGCATCTTCTCGTTAAACCGTTTAGAAAACTTTGAGAAAAATTCTGTATTCCTGCAGAAATTTTACCGCAGTTTCTTCCATTGCTCGCGAATTCCATAATCTCATACTTTAAAATTAAGTTTAAGGCAAAAATATTACGATTTACTTATAAAAACTGTTTGGAACTTGGAATACAACAAAAAAGAGCCAATACGAAAATGGCTCCATTGCTTCACTGACGGATTGTTGTCACCATGGTTGCCGGAAGAATAGTTATGCGTATGGTTGCCAGAACTTGGCACACACTGAAATCTTGGCAATTCGAATTTTCTAAATACAAAATACCTTTGTTTATCAGAAATTTGATTTAGAAAAACGTATTCTTCAGAACTGCCAAAAGTTCGAAATAATTCTAAAATTATTTTTCGTTTCTTTTAAAATAGCAACCAACTATGTCCCACAACAAACCTGCAATTCGAAAATCTTCTTCCGTTGTCCAACGTAATGATTATTTTATTCCTCCTTTATCAGAAATAATAACTTTTTATCCAAAGTTTTGTAAAATTCCTCTTTAAGAAACTGTATATAATTTCCAGTGAATCTGTTTGATAAGAAAATCGTATTATTCTTCATAATAATTAGTAATAATTAGTTTAAGAGATGACAAATTTTAAGTTAATGATTACTTATAATTCCAGAGCAAAAAGAAACATTTCATTCAACTGTTTTAAAAAAAAAATTATTTATTTATTTATTATGTTCTGATTTCTTAATTCTGATTCGCATTAGCTTGAAAAACTCTTATTTATTATTTTTAAATGATTTTTTGCCTTGTCATCTTGGTGCGTTTATATTTAAATGATATTTATCATTGAAAGATAACTTTAAAAAGATTGAAAAAAAGTTAAACAAAGGAATCATGTTATGCGAGCAATTTTTTGGCACGTTTCTTCTGCAAATGCTGTTTAAGTGCTGTACTTTATTCCTTGCATCAGTTTCCTTCCCTTTTTTTAAGCTTGGAATGCGAAAACATTTTTTACGATAGCTTCAGTTTACTCTTTTCTTAATTCCCTGGAAATGTACTTTACGGCCAATGTTGTAATTAGCCGTGATTTTTAATCAGCGAATTTTTGCGTTTCTTTTTTCGTTTTTATTATTGCGATAAAAGTTTCAGCTTTTTGTATACTTAGTGTATCAGTGCAGATGATGTAATTAATTAAGAACTTTTCCTCTCACTTGTAAAATGAGCCAGCGTAGTGGGTTGGTAAAAGTAAATTAGTTCTTCAAATAAAATTACTTGCTCCTAAGTTATTTGCAAGAGTATTCATAGTATCAGTTTTTGTTATACAAATTAACTGATTACTAGCTAAAATAGCCAAATTTGACCAGCACCAAAAAAGTATGAGAATATCAGATAATTTCATTATTAAAGCTTATAAGTAACTTCCTAAATACGAGTTCATTACTATTCAGCTTTAATTTACTCATAGTGTAAAAAGCTATTATAAAACTGTTATAAATGAAACTGTTTACACTTTCAGGATTTCTTTAGTGTACCAGTTCCATTTCTAATGGTAAGTGATGAAAATTGAGGCAGGACATTTATAACGGGAGTCGTTTGCACTAATAATTCTGGTCCTTGATTAAAATAGTCACCACAATTTCGAATATCTACTTAGCAATATCAACATAGACATGCAATCAGGGACGCATCCTGAATTTTCATAAAGAGCATGCTGCTTAACCTAAAACTTTCAAAACAACCATATTATTGAATGAAAGTTATTCCTAACAGCATACAAAAGCTGGCTATGAAAGTAAATACATGCTATTTGTATAGAAATTGCATAAGCTGGCTGTTCAAAAGCTGGCATTCCCTTATAAGTGTTTTTAAATACTGCATAATGTGTAAAATAATGAAATGCGCATAATGAACACTTTAAATTCATGAGTTTGAAGGCTTGAAGGAGAATCCTTTCAGTTAAGTCTACAAACAGCTATATCATAAACTTTCTGCTGATTTTTATATAACGTCTATTTTAGAAACATGTTTTGTTTCTATCTCAAGGAAAAAAAAGTAAAGAGCATTCAACTCAAATAATTTACAGATTCGAATAAATCGAATCTGATTCAGAAAGCTCAGTTCGAAATTATTACCTGAACCATATGTGCTTATATGTCGCATATGTGCTTAGACCAGTTCAGTATACGTCTACTGCATCCGTTTTGGCGAGAGAGGGAACAGTATTGGCTCAGTTCAGGCTGAAGAAAAGTGTGATTTGTTGTCAAATGTAAGCATCCACGAAAATGAGACTAACTCCTCTGAGCGATAAATCGACTATTCATTTATTATCTAATAAAACAAAAGCTATTTAATATGCATATATAGAAAGAATTTAACATAAATCTGCATTTATAATAGAAATAAAATAAATTTTATTAGTAATCAGTGGCGGCTCGTAATAAGCACTGTGGAACTACAGTACCCCCCTGTTTCCACTTAATATTATTTTTAATATTTAATATAATGAGTCCTTTTTTCTTTAATTCTTTCTTTATACGTCTACAATATATAATCCTTAAATTTAATGTCAGTAGCCATCCTCCAGTTTATGAAAAGGTACGAAATTTTTTGTATGGAACTGCGCTTTACAAGGCTGTTCTGCGCAAGCGCGCACAGAAATCAGCACTCGAGCCAGGGAGATAAAACAGCACTGTCGCTCTTGCAGTACCGAAATTCTGGAAACGTGATTATTTCTTCCTCCGCGCGTGTGGTATTTGGCTGTTCTGCGCATGCGCTCTTAGGAAGCAGCGTACGAGGCTGAGAGGGAGAGAGCACTGTCGCTTTTGCAGTGCCGAATCTGGAGTATCGTTGGGAGCTGGTTCTTTTTTTTTTACTCCGCGTGTGCTGTGTTTAAAAATCATACACTATATTCTTGGTTAGATTATTTTTCAGCTATTCTATTTGATTCATTTTTTTTCGGTTCTTTTATTTTACAGAAAACTTTAATCATGTCCTTGCATCCTCAAGTAATAAATTCTGTGACTGTAAGTGAACTTCAAGAGCTTTCGTTTTCATGCGCTTGCAATGCTTTCAATATAGAAAAATTTCCTCAGTTGTCATCCAGAGATCAAGGAGAAAATTATTGATCTCTTCGCGCAAATTAAAACAAGAAGAATGGATTTCATTTTTAAATGAATAGGTAAAGCTTGAGCTGTAACAATTTAAGTTAAAGTAATTAAGAAATGTTTAATTTTTCTTTTGTAAAATTTCATGGAAGTTTCAAAATAAATTTTCTTTTTATACATGTTTGTTTCCCTTTATACAGGTTTAAAACAAAGGTTAAATTTTTTTGGAATAGCACCCCCACTAATTTTAACTACGAGCTGCTACTGTTAGTAATTTATTTAAAATAGCAATGTAATATGAGATTAATTATCGCATTTAATATAATTCACTTTAATACAGTTATTTAAAATAATAAATAAGAAAACATGCCGAAAAATTCTATTTATTATGTTATTTAATACAATTTGGAAATATTTAATACAATTGAAAAAAGCATGCCAGATTGAAAAAAGCATTTTACAGATCCCTTCTAGTGGCCATATTTCAGCTATTGTTGCTAATATTGCTTGGGATATCAATTATGGCATCCTTTTTCGTTGATGGAAGATTGAAAAATAAAGAATAATGAGTATTTTACAATTAGAAACTGCTGTATTCACACGGTGCTAAGAAAAACCATGTAGATCGCTAACCATTTGTTTTTGGTACATTCAACAGATCAGGAATAGTTTGTTTCTCGCCAACTTAAGACTCGCCAAATTCATCTTCTGGTCAAGGCTGTTACAGAAGACAAATACCCAATTTTCAATCTCACAATATAATTAACTGATTTCACAATTTTCAATACACATTCTGTTGGGTAACGTAAATTTTCAGGTCTTGTGCACTGACTGATTTATTTATTTATTTCTGTTGTTGTTGTTTAAAAGAAACTGATAAAAACTTATTTTTTAGTCAACTAACTTTTAATTAATACCAAATTTTGACCTGGTATATACATTATCGCTCTGAACAATAAGAAATATTCATGCTAAATTATTCTTATTTTTCTTCCCTTATTTAAATTTATGAATTTGGGGTAACTATCAGTTCTTGGAGCCAGCAGACTGATCAAGGCTTCTAAATGAAAGATCTTGTTGTGTGTAGAAAGATAGATAATTTTATCAATCGGTTTATTGTTGCTCTTTTTAACGCATCTTTATAAAGTTTTATGGATATTTTATATATAAATAAAAATCTCTTTTTAGCCGTTCGTATATGAAAAGCTCTAAACTTGTTCCAATATTAAGAATTCTAAACTTGTTCCAATATTTAATAGCCAGGATTCAGTTTTTAAAATTAGGAATGTTGGAGGTCTATAGAAGGCCATAAGACACGGTGAATAAAAGTAAATAAAAAGTAATAGTAGCTAAAAGAATAAATATTTAAAAAGTTAAAGTAAATAAAATATAAAGTGACAAGTGTATTGACAAAATAAATTAATGATAAGAAAGTAAATAACTAAATGAAAATATCATAAATGTTAAATGCTAAATAAGTAAATTATTAGTCAATTAAAAATGACGTAAAATTACAAATCAATTTATAAAATTATAAACAAAATTATAAATCATGAAATATTAAGTAAATGAAAGGGTGATTTAACTAATAGAAAGAAAACGCGATACCGAGGGTGAAAGAAATATTAATATTTTAATCAATGTTCTTCACGTTCAAATAAGATTTCCTTTTAATTCATTTGAACCAGACTTTCGGTCGGTATTTAGTAAAAATGTTAGTTTTATTAACTACTAAAATTATTGTTTTATTAACAGAGTTTTCTGTTAATATGGCAGTTAAGCTGTACAATAAATGTACAGGTCTTATTAGGAATTCCAGTTTACTCTGGCTGAATTACAATTTCACTTTAAAGTTGAGAAGTACCTGAGCCGGGTTCAGACTTGATTTAAGGCCTGATTATGGCGCGATTGTTAATGTCTTAAAATACATGATAATAACTCAGTGAAATTTCGAAATCCATCTTCAGTCAAACCAGATTCTTCTGCAACATTAAACTACTGGCACGACCAACAGAAAAGCTGTATTTAGCTTCATAAAGTACTAAGATGCAAATTTTCTTGCATTATGTAGTTCAAAGATGTCTTGTGCTTTTAGACTTTATTTTTACTGCACATGCTGGTAAGGATTAATCATTTTCATGCTATTGCCCTTTTTCAGATAAAGATGAAAAGGTATATAGCTGAAAAATTAAGTGTTTAAAATCAATTATGATTTATTTGAATTATGCATCAGATATCTAGGAAAGCTTCCTAGTTAATTTTAATGTGATGCTCCTGCATGTATAAATAAGTATTTAGATGATATCTATCCCGTAGACAGGCGATGCCACTGCGTTTGGTGATTTTCTTTACAATAACAACAGATATTTCTAAACAGCTTTAAAAATTTCTAGTATAGACCTAGCATAATATTGAATTTGACAAAATAATGATGTAGATGCATAAAGAAGTAAGTGATAAATGTCGACAAAATTTACAGGAGTACTTTTGAAGATTTTGAAGAATAAAGATAGCAAAATTTAGCTTACCTTTTGTGCACCCAGCAGCAGCAGTTAAATCTCCGAAACTTCATTGGTGTGAGAGATGTATCCATTAATGATAGGATGCATACTTAAGCACAAATCATATTTATTCAGCTATAACTAAATAATATAAAGCGACAGATACAATAATGTCTGCATACAAGCACATATGAAAGCTTAAAAAGAAGTAAGGATTAACTGTATCATGGGATGTATTAATTGGGTGTGATTGATGTAGTTGGAATGGTTGATGTAGTTGGTATGGTTGATGCGCGTGCACCTTGGCATTTCTAGGGTTACCAGAAGTTAAGTTCAAAATAACATTTTCTTCTTTTCAAATGCCTGATTAATTTACAACAATCCCGCCTTTAATCATGCATTTGGGAAATGTTACAAATCAGATTTAGCTCATTCCTTAATTTCAGAAATTTTGGTTTGGGCAATGGCTTAGTGAAAATATCTGCAATCATGGAATTTGTATTGCAGTATGTTATCTCGATTGTTTTATTTTCTTCCATTTCTCTTAAAAAGAAATATTTAACATTAATATGCTTTAACCTGGTATTCATTTTTCCCTGTTTTATCAGAGCTATTGTGGACTTATTGTCCTCATATATCTTAATGGGTAATTTTTGAGGTAGATCAAAATCTTTAAGGAGATCTAATATCCATTTGAGCTCTTGAGCAGCAGTAGCTGCAGAAATAAGCTCGGATTCGGTAGATGATAAGGAAACACAATTTTGTCTCTTTGTGGACCAAAATATTGGGCTGTTTCCCAGAAAAAATAAATTTCCACCCGTTGATCGTCTCGTGGTTAAATCAGATGCATTGTCAGCATCAGTATAACAGGAAAGTGCTGGTGGGCTATTAGAGTCAATTTTCAGGCAAATGTCCTTTGTAGAGTTCAGGTATTCAATCACTCTTAGAACTGCTTTCCAGTCCTCCTTTGGAGACTCATTTTTCCTGTTTAACAGATTCACTGCTAGACTAACGTCTGGTCTGGTTACTGTGGCTATATATAATAAGGCTCCGATGGCTTGCCTATACTTCGTATTATCCACTGATGGAGAGACGTCCTCTTCCTTTGGATAAGAAGTATCCATTGGTGTGTAAGATGGTTTGTGGCTATCTGGACAAAACATCATCTTCAATTTTTCTATTTTTGATTTTTTGTTCAATAGGAACTTGTTTTCATTTCTTTTGATGTTGATTCCTAAGTAGTTTCTGACTTCTCCTAAGTCTTTTGTTTCGAAGAATTCGTTGAGATATTTGATTAGCCTTTTAATTTTTTCTTCGCTTTTGCACGCTATAAGGATATCGTCGACGTAGACAATAATCATTATCGTGTTATTTCCATCTTTCTTTAGAAATAAGCATGGGTCTGCTGTACTCTGCGAAAAGTTACTGTTCTTTTATACTTCTTCGACTCTTTTATTCCATGCTCTAGCAGCTTGTTTTAATCCATAAAGAGCTTTTTTCAGTTTGCAAACCTTTCCTTCTTCTCCCGGTTGAATTGTACCTTCTGGTTGTTCCATGAATATTTCTTCCTTTAAATTTCCGTGTAGAAATGCTGTAGTGACGTCTACATGTCTCACGTGCATTTTACCATATGCTGCGACAGCAAGAAAAGTTCTGATAGTTGTATGTCGAACTACTGGTGCAAAGGTATGATCGTAGTCAGTTCCGAATTTTTGACTATAACCTTTTGCAACTAGTCGCGCCTTGTAACGAATGACTGTTCCATCTTCGTTTTCTTTCAGATTGAAAATCCATCGACAGCCAATAGGTTTCTTTCCTACAGGAAGCTCAACCAGTTCCCAAGTTTTATTTCGGGATAAGGAATTGATTTCTTCGTCAAATGCGAGTAACCACTTTTCCTTTTCTTCACAATTCAATTTATCCAAGTCTTTAAAATTCTCTGGTATGATTTTTATTGTGTTTGTTAAGTATCCTAGACGTTCTGGTGGTTTCCCTTTCGTTTTCCTTTCTGATCGTCTTGGCTCAACTTCGGATACAACTTTGTGTTTTTCTGCAGTTTCTTCATCGTTTTCAACATCTTCAGCCTTTGGATGGAGAGAAATTTCAATATCTTCATTCTCTGATAATTCTTCGACAAATTTGACGCTTCTACTGATTATTATTCGATTTTCACCTGTGTAGATTCTGTAACCCTTTGATCGTTGATCGTAACCGACAAAAATTCCTTCAATCGCTTTCTGGTCTAATTTTTTACGATTGTCCTTATGTACATATGCATAGGCTGTGCAACCAAATTGTTTCATATGGGCTAAATTAGGCTTTCTTTCGCTCCATAATTCATAAGGAGTCTTGTCACAAGCTCTGGTTGGAAGACGGTCCTGGATGCAATTTGCTGTATTTACAGCTTCACCCCAGAATTTGTTTTGAAGTCGTCTTTGGGACAGTAGGCACCTGGTCAACTCAATTAGGCTTCTGTTTTTCCTTTCACTCACACCGTTCTGAGGAGGCGAAAAAGGAACAGTTAGTTGATGTTTGATGCCGTTACTCGATAGAAATTCCTCCATTTTCTCACTGGTATATTCACCGCCGTTATCGGTTCGAAGTGTCTGGATAGTTCTTCCAAATTTATTTCTTGTTATACCGACAAAGTCCTTTAATTTACCAAGAACTTCATTCTTTTTAGCAAGCAAATAGATGACCGTGTATCTAGTAAAGTCATCAATAAATGTTACGAAATAAAATTTTCCACCAATACTTGGAGTAGGCATAGGCCCGCAAATGTCACTATGTATAAGTTCCAGTGGTTTTCTTGCTCGAACACTAGCATCTTTTGGATAAGGAATTTGTTGCATTTTATTCTTTATGCATTCTGAACAGCTATCATTATGAGTGCAATTATCTAATTTTATCCCTTCTGCAAGATTTTCTCTTATTAATTGTCTGATTGCGTCATAACTTCGATGACCTAACCTTGAATGCCATATTTGTATACAGTTTTTATTTTTACATTCAACTGCAAAATTAGCGCTTTCTGGTTTTGTGATTAAAACAATTTTATATAAACTGTTATCGTCAGAATATGCGCGCATAATTAATTGGCTATCCTTTTTTACGTAACAATTTTCCTTTTCGAAAGTAACAGAATATCCATTACTAGCAATTTGTTTAACAGAAATCAAGTTGCTCATTAAATCAGGAATGTAATAAACATTAGTCAATCGAATTTTCTGCAATCCACATTCTTCTTCTAAATCAAGGTCAACAAATCCTCTGCCCTGCGAATATAAAATTTTTCCATCTGCCAAAATGATTTTCGCTCGAGAATCCTCATATATCAGTTCAGTAAATTAACTTTCATCTCCTACCAGATGACTCCTTGCGCCGGAATCGACGTAAAAAATTTTCTTATTTATATTTTGTTCTGAGCAATACCGCGGACTAATTATTAAACCCTTTTCATAAACAGTACTTTGGACTGGCGTTGAAACATGCCTGTCACTGTCGGATCTATCATCGTATAGTCTATCAGCGAAAGTGTCTGCGCTCATACAACGTCGGGTCGATTTTCCGACATGTTTGGTCACGCGAGTTTCTGATTTCGAGTTGTCAGGACAAGAATTATTACTTTTGTTCTGCAATTTAAAACAACGCTCACGAGTATGACCACTGCGTTTACAAAAGGTACAAAATTTCTTTTGTCTACTATTATCATAATTTCTAGCATTTATTGCAGATTTAAACGCCGTTGAAGAATTAGAGCTTCGATCTGCTTGTTGTTCTAGTCTTCTGTTATATTCGTCAGTGAGTTTCGTTTTTACAAGATCTGTAGTTATAAGAGTTTCCTCTCTAGCTTCAATGGCAGTTATAAGATTATTGTATGATTCCGGAATTGAAACTAACATAAGTGCGGCTACATGCTGATCCGGAATGTTCTCACCAATAGCTTTGAGTCTTTCGACTAAGTCCATCATATGAGTGATGTGTGCGATCATATCACCATGTTCAGCCATTTTTATAGAATATAATTTTCTCAGAAGATATAATTTGCTGCTCAAATTGGAGCGCTCATGAATTGACTTTAATTTCTGCCATGTACAGACAGTAGTCGTTTCATCTCTAACATGAATAATGTGAGAGTCGTCAATGCATAGATTTATTATAGCTCGTGCTTGTTTATCCCTCTTTAAAAATTCATCATCAGGTTTAGAAGGTTGGGGAGAATAAAGAAGATCATTTAACCCATCACGCATTAAAAGCATTTGAATCTTGAATTTCCAAGTAGCATAATTTTCGAAATTCGGTTTCGTTATTTGCATACAATCTTTAAGACTTGACTGTGCCATTATTAATTCTTATTTAGCAGTTTCAAAAAGTTTATATATTATATGCACAGGTTAAATTTTACTTTCGGGATTTACAACATTCAGTCTCATAATCTATGAAGAATAAAGATAGCAAAATTTAGCTTACCTTTTGTGCACCCAGCAGCAGCACTTAAATCTCCGAAACTTCATTGGTGTGAGGGATGTATCCATTAATGACAGGATGGATACTTAAGCACAAATCATATTTATTCAGCTATAACTAAATAATATAAAGCGACAGATACATTAATGTCTGCATACAAGCACATATGAAAGCTTAAAAAGAAGTAAGGATTAACTGTATCATGGGATGTATTAATTGGGTGTGATTGACGTAGTTGGAATGGTTGATGTAGTTGGTATGGTTGATGCGCGCACCTTGGCATTTCTAGGGTTACCAGAAGTTAAGTTCAAAATAACATTTTCTTCTTCTCAAATGCCTGATTAATTTACAACAGATTTGAATAGAAACTTCGTGAGTTGTAAGAGTGAAAACAATGAAGGAGAAGCCTGTGTTCATACGATAACAATATACCAGAAAATTTGAGAAAGTTCCCATTAAGGAAAGAAACCAAATTACTAGCGCCATCTATTGATAAAAGGTGAAATTAGAAGTTATTTAGAAGAAACATATTTACGAAGTTGTTTCCTTAAAAGCTAAAGAAAATTGTTTAATTATAATTGGAAGCATTAATTAGAAAACTGAAAAAAATTTACGAATGTGAAACGCTTCTAAGAACCTAATTGTTCAACAGAATATGACATTTGAATGATTTTGAATGCATTGTATTGGAAGACGTGTTTTTTTTTTTTTTTTTTTTCAATTTTTTTTTTTTTTTTTTTTCCAGAAGCAATGTAGGCAATAGAAGTTTGTGTTGTAAGATTCGAGAACCCGCCAAGAAAAGCAAAACTTTGCCAACTTGTGGTCACTGGCGCTGAAGCGTGAATAAAATTTCGACCAAAAGAATAGTTATAGTGGCGACTTTGTAAGAGTTAGTGTAAGGCGAGGATAGTAGATTATTCTGCAGCTATTTTAACATGTAAAAACTGTTTACGCTTTAGTGTGTGTATTACAATAAAAAAAGGTTCTCGTGAAGGTCGTTATATTCCTTGAGTTCGTGTATTGATTGACTTTATTTTGTGGTCTCTCCTTGTTTCTACGTCCTCTAGAATGAGGCAGCAGCAAACACAAAACTTTCAAAGCATTTTTAGTTGTTAAAGAATCGGAGGAAAATATCATACTTGAATGACATTAAATTCATACTTACGTGTTCCTTTATTCCCTAATATAATTAGCGAAAAAAGCGAAATAATAAGCGAAAAAATAATAATAAGCGAAGAAATTCTTTTAGTTAATGATCCCATATCTAATCCATCTTTAACTTCAGCTTTTAAGAGAGTTAAACCTTCGTAACTAGTCCTGCAAATTTATGCAAGTTACACTGAAACTTTTTGCTTCAGTATCTCCAGCATTCGCTCTTCGGCTCTTTACTTAATGCTAGAGATATTTGGATAAAGATACATTCTGTGTGCATTTGACGTCATTCAAGCATAATAAAGCAATATATATATAAAGATGCAATAATGGGTGAATATTTGTAACTGAGATTCACATTTATAATGATTCGATTCATATGTATTCACATGCATAGATAGTAAAACTAAGTTTGAAATTCTGCAAATAAATAATGAAAGTTTGAAAGTTTGAAATTCTGCAAAATAGTATCTCAGTTTGAAATTCTGCAAATAAATAATGAAAGTTTGAAATTCTGCAAAATAGTATCTCAGTTTGAAATTCTTCAAATAAATGCCGAATTCTTAGTCTTTCTTCAAGAAGATGTTATTAAGAATTATTTTATTGGATTTTAATAAAGTCAGCTTTTATGGGATTGGATGAAAGCATAGTTCCTCTATACCATTACCAAGAGATTTTACATATCTGAAACAAGTAAAAAGCAAAATGTCAAGAATTGTTATTTACTCGGGAATATTTTCATTAGCTTAAGCAATTTTTCAAGGAGGCGACGTTAAATTTTATTTGAATTAAAGAAGGATATTTGTTTTTATAAATTTTATCTCTTACCTTTGTCGCCTTTAGAGTTTTTGTCAACATCTGAATTGCAATTTTTCTGCTTTTAATTTAAATGCAGACATTTGAGGAACATAAGGAAGTATAACCTTGATATTTATAAACAACAATGAAGCTATTTCTTGAAAGGTGCTATCCGAATTATGAGTATTATACTATTTGTTCTCCATTAAAAAATTTCGAAATAATAATAAGAAAAGAATTTTTTTATCTTTGTAACTTGTAAGCAATATCCTACAGCAGTTTGAAAAATATATTAAAGAAAACACGCCTCTGCCAATAATTCATCAGTTTCTGGTGATGCTATTTTATCTTACCCCTCCTTACATGACGAAAGTTGTGTCTCAGCGCATTAAGCTAAGTATTTTATGCATAATGCTATGATTTTATTATTAGAGGAATCAAATCATCTTTCCCCACAGTGCTGAAAAACATCATACTTAATTTCTAATACTCTGTCTGAAAGATTATATGCTTAATCCTGATCGAAGTAAATAATTAAATAATACTTCGTTGTATTAAATCGTACCACACACCTATTTATTTTCAAGATTAGTACTGCTTTATTTAATGAATACTTAAACATTGCTTAAAATAACATACAATATAAAAATTTTCTTTTGTACAAAGTACTATCAAAAAATATCTAGTGTCAGTTTGTTTATCAATAATAATATCCAGTTCTGAAAGATTTTAAATTGATGGAGCTTTCGACAACCGTTTAATGTTAAGGCTAACAAAATCCTGCCGTCTTCCTATATGTCTCTGCCGTAAAATATCTTTAAAGTAACTTCCTAACGAAATCTAAGACGCATATTGTTTTGGAAAAGGGGAGGAAATATAATAAATACCTCTATCGTTTCTCAGAGAGAACAGCGACATGTGGTGCGCACCCTTATGAATTTATTTATTCTCCTTGTTTCTTTAGAGTGATGCATATTTCATGAAGCCTTGTTTGTCCTGCCCCCTCTAACCCGCATGTCGGCTATGAAATTTCACTTTCGCTGGAAAATAAATTTCATTCCTTGCAGTGAGGAAGTCAATAAATATGTTGCTGTCTTGTTCTTGCACGAACTCCTTGTTTCCGGCTCGCGGAAGACGGAGTGAAGGAGTAGGTACGCCACTAAGAGTGATTTTTCTGCTCGTGAGTTAAATTAAAATCCTCTTTTGGAGTGCCATTAAAGCGGCCTTACAATTGTTACGAATGAATGCAATTTTAGAGTCGAGAAATTAAGATCTGAGTACAAATATATCTTCATATTTTCTTGAAATCCTAGTTTTCTCATTAAAATACCATATTGGCTGCTATATAAAACGACCTCACTATTAGACGAATCTGATTTTTGAACTTGTTTCGGTTAATGAAATCCTGCTGCCTTATTTTATGTATAGAAAGGACTTGCGTGAATATACTAAGAACAAAAAAGGTCTTAAGTCAGATATACTGAAAGTATTTTATAAGAAAAGTATTAAAGTGATCTAAAACGTGTATTTTGGAAAAGACGGTCTGAAGTAAATAAGCAAGATTTTTCTAAAAATATTTTATTACACATCTGTAGAGTCATTAGGTTATTTAGAAGCAGGAGAGATGAAAAATGAGCAATGCCCTTGCCGGGACTCGAACCATGGACCTCTCGAATCCGCGCCGAGTATACTGACCACTACACCACGAAGGTATGCTAAGAAGGCACTAGAAATACCTTATACATCAAACGTATTTATTTCAGAAAGTGTTTATCTTCAAAATATAGTTTTAAAATTAATTAATGTTTTTATATGAAACGTATTTAAATAATACAAAAGCATATTTTGAAGAGAAAATATGTCTGAAATGAATGAACAAAATGCGCTGAAAATTACGTAAATAATCTGAAAATTGTAGGTTGAAAAGGGAAACGAAATATATCGTTGCTAACATAACAAAATCTCGAAACTGCAAAATCTTTGTTTGAATAAAAAATGGGTTAAAAGTTTGTTAATCTTTTAAAAATCGAGCTATGACATCTTCATATATGAAAATTAAATACAAATAAAATCATAATTACTTAAAATTTCATAGGTATGCGTTTCAAAGAATATAACTCTGTCTCCTTTACAAATATAAATTGTTAAGCAGCAAAACGAATGTGAGTGAAAGCAGGAAAAGTGCGTAGGTGTGGTTGGAGTAGTTTTTATCAGTTTGTATTGTATTCCTCCTCACAAGAAGAAACTTAGCTTTGTGTTTTTTAATGTTACTATCCAAGGGAGATATTTATACCTTTAATGACAATACAAGTTCTGAAATATGTTTATTTGCCTATTCATTGAGCCTGTCTATGTCCAGACACACTCACCGTTTGATAGACAAATAGATAGACTGAAGAATGCAGAATACTTAATATGCACAAACAGTAAACAGTCATCGTCTCTTCATACTATTTCTCTAATTGATGAGTTGCATTCTGTTGTAGTGTATACAACTGCATTTCTTTCAATTGTTTATGTTTATCCAACTTCGAATCTAAATCTGGAAATTACTTATTGCGCTTTGGAAACTGGGATTTGATAATGAGCGGTCAATAGTCTTCATATGACGTGCTTTTTTGTCTTGGCTAAATTTTTCCAGTCACAGCAAAATTTACAATTATTATTACCCTTATTGTTCATTTTACAAAGTTGTTATTATGATATTAAGTATTATATTATATAATCTCTAAGGAATATGTCATACTTTTGAATAGTGAACAGCTGTTTGGATCGTGTCTATGGGTGACACACTTTATTAACTTAGGCTGGAGAAGAGTTATTATTTTAATTAATTTGCACTTCATCTATATGGTTTTGCTAGATACCTCTTGAAAGGTTATACATCTGTCGCTGGGAGCTTGTGATATGCAGCCGTTAACTGACGTTTGCAAATAAAATGATTAGGATGCTGTTCCCCCATACAATTAATTGTCGTTAACAGAGAGATTCCTTTCGTAAAAATTTGATGTGGGGACGACATGACTTCCTTGTACGGCCTATTAAATTATACGCATTGTTTTTGCTGCAGGCCATTTAAACGTATTCCCACGAATTTAATTAAAGATTTCTTTCTCGTTTAATGAATTCAGTTCTCACTTCGCTGCAAGGCAAAAATACATATAAAATTCTAAACATCATCAATAAAAAAAGTTAAATACAGGAAAACCTAAAATACCAAACACATTTAAAAGCAGTTTAAAAAAAACATTTTTTTGCAATTCAAATTAGAGTTTCTATGAAAAACAAGCGAAAAACAACAGGCAGAAAGACAAAATTTTCGGTGAACAACAATTTTAAGTGAACAATTTTCGGTGAACAATTGACTTTCGATTCCACTGTGTAAAAAGACACTAAATTAGTGCACCAACTGACTTAATTCACTATACTGCTAAGAGTTTCAAATGTGAACAAATAGTCGCCATGTTAGGCCTAGCGAAACTTACAGTTTTAAATTGTTGATAAATCTACAACTATTACATACAGATAAACTAAAGGCATAAAAACCTTAACAGTAATATATAATAACAGTAACATATAATATAAGAAGATATATATAGAACATATATGTATATATATATACATATATATGTACACATATGTTTGATGTGTATTAAAACAAAAATGAGAGATGAGTAACTAGATGTTACAGCAATTCCAAACAGAATTTCATTGTTGTAATAGTTTTCGCATTATGCGAAATACATACATAGTACGTACGTACAGATATCACGAAAAACTCTCTTCTGAATGCATTTTAGAGTCTGTTTCGGGAAAAAAAGTCTTTTATGCTGTCTGTACTTACAGATGTCACGCAAAATATTTCTTCAAATGGGTTTGAGAGCGTTCAAAATGAGTATTTTCGTTGAAATATTTCTCGATGGCAATACTTTCTTTACTTCGTACAAGGAAGTAAAAATGCTTCGGTAACAGACAGTGCACAGTCAAGTACTGATTCAAGAGGAAAGTAGTACTTTCTATATCGTATTTAACTTGTGGCCAAAATTCGTGGAGTCTTCTGCCTAGAGGAACATTATCCCATTTAGTTTGCCGTTATTTATTTTCTATATTTTTCATCTGATTGTTAAGATAGGAACTGGGGTATTTTATGTATAGGGTCGAGGAATGGATAATCTAGGCCCCGTTTTTGCGAGCTGATCTGCTTATTCATTACGGGAGTCGCCTGATGAGTTTTTACCAAGGCAGTTGCGAGACAAAGTTGAGAGCTAATATCGATTATTGAAAAAGTATCTTGAACTGTTGGGAAAGAATGCTTCACGTTGCGATGAAAGCCTGTTGCATTTAGTCCGTAGTTCAGGAAATTCTTGTGTTGTTGCATAAATAAGGGCGCGTTTCCTTGCACCCTTTGATGTGAGACCAAATTTCTAAGCGGTTTGCAATACGGGATCGAGTTCGTTACTCGGAATATTTTTCGTTTCTTGCTTGGGATCAATATTCGGAAGTTCGTTAAACAAGACATCCATTATGAGAGGTACCAGTGGTGATATGAGGTTGAAGATTTAAATTTATAGCTACTTTGAGATAGGTGTGAACATCTGATAAGAATAGCTCGTATTTTGCTAAAAGTGCCTATATAATTTAACTGTTAACTGTTTGGAAAACAGAAATCGTCAAAGACCAAACGTTTCGTCACAGATATAAAAATATGAAATATGTATTTGTTTTAAAAATGACAAAATTCATCACGAAAAAGACGCGTATCTTGCTAATTGCTATAAGGGGATATCATGGGGAACGAATCCGAGAATCAATCCATATCGTCTCCTACCGTCAACCTCTCGATATGAGTTTCGTTTGTAGAGCATTTTAAGTTGTTGCATAGACACTATACAAGTACATTTATCCATACATTTTCCAGAATTCGAACTCGAGCCCAACGCTATGGTATCTGGTGCCTCTAATATAGTGCGAATAGGACGACAAGCTGCAAAGGATAGTTTATCATTCTTCTATTCAATGGGCACTGACACTTCTCTAAACATATGTTTTAAGAAACTTTCCAATTTGTTTAGTATTATAGATATTATTTGGTTCGAAATTTACTTTTTGTCCGTATAATTTTTGTGTCCAAATCACTTCTTAAATTGTTGCCATCAAATGTTGCTTCGATGTAATATAAAAAAATAATAGTGAAGAATATGTATGTATGTATCATCGCATTGTGGAAAAATGACGGTAACTAGAACCATCGAAATTTTAATACATTTAGTTCTCCGCCCGTACATGTATACCTCGACGCCCAAATTTTGAATTTCGCATCTCTTATTTATTTCACATTTTTTAATAATTTAATGATTTTTTTCTTTAACAAACTATGCGATTTGAAAATGAGAATTTTCAACACACTTCAGAATAACACATTTTTGTTTCCAGCGCGCCAGACTGGTGCCATCTGTCAGTTTTAATCCACATATTTGGCTGTTTGAAAGCAATGTGTTATCAATGTATCAAATAAAGTAATTATTATTTCCATGAACCAGCCTGTTGCCATTCAGTAAAGCGTAAGATATTTAACTTCCAAATTTAATTTTTCTGTTACCGAGTAGCAAACCAAGTGTCAGAAACGCTAAAAACTAAATTTTTAAAAATATTTTCTCTACTTTTCAACCTGATTAATTGATTTAAATAAAAATGCCTTTAAATCATGATATGTCTAATTGGAAATGTTAAATATGTGTATGAAAGGGCATTAACTAAACTCATTAAAATCATTGTATATTTTCCCCTTTTTTATAATAACGCTTTTAGCTGACTGGCCGCTTAAAGCTGATTGGCTAGTTTTCAAAGAAATAAAATAATGAATATTAGAAAATGTACGGCGGCCTCTAATATTTTATGGGGAAATTTAAAGATATGTTATTTTTAAATATTTTGTGATTTTGCTCTTGAATTTTATGTACCATAAGTACAAAGAAAGCGATGTTTATTAATAAAGAGCAAAATTGTGGTGTTAATTGTGAAGAGCAGATTGGTAGCTGCGATGCTCAGACAGAGAGTAAAAATCCTTATCAAATCTTCTGGTGTGATAAGGATCTTAAAATCTGAATCCTTTTATATTCTCTTTCGTCTTCCTTTTTTCTGTATTACTTTTTTATAGTGATTAAAATTTTCAATCGTATATATCAGTAATCAGTAGCGGAACTTTTCAGAAAAAATGTTGTGAGTACACTTTAACAGAAATAAGGTTAATATTACAGCTATAAACTCAGTTTAATATTCATAATGAACTAAATAAATATACTTAAAATAAAATGGATATTTCTCCCATTATCTCTTATCATTTTAGCTTTATTCTTGCTGAAAAATGACTGTACAAAATTTTTATGAATATTTGATCAAATAATTTCTCTTGTAGGACTTGCATTTTATCATGTGGTTAATATTTTTATTTTTTATTAAAACTATATGACAGGAAAGTTATATTTTAGTAATTTTAGGTTAGGTTGTTTGAACATGGCAAAGCGCATGAGAGCTATCTGTTTAGAAATATTTGTGAAGTGAGGTGCATTCAGACGAAAAAGATTTCTTTCAAAGGTAATTTTAAGATAAACAGAACACTTCCATAAGCTCAACAATCTATACATTTCGTGGAAGGTAAATACAAATATAATTAGTAGCAATGCTTCACAATGTATTTCTTGATTCAAACTGAAATTTATTATCTCAGAGCTTTAGATTTCGTTCAAATGTTATACAAGAGAGATTTTATTTTAAATTGATTTCATTCAAATCCAGACAAAATAAAGGTTCAATAAATTAAACAGTTTCTAATATACTGGAAATCAAATCAAGTATTATATTATTAAAAGACTAGACCGTTTTCCAAGAAAAGTCTCACTTTCTAGAATGCACAGTGTCATACAAAGAACGAAAATTCGAATGCTGTTTACTTCGAGCACATGCAGCAAAATATGTAACTTCACAAGTCCTTTCAATACAGACACGACATTTCTATCAAAGGAATTTCGCCGACGATTCGTATTGCTGTTTTCCCTTTTCAATCCAGTTTAAGCTCTCCGAGCTCCAAATCTAGGCGTCAACAAAATGTCATACCATATTGAGAATAAGAATGTGTTTATTGGTATTGCCAGATACGTATTTTTATTATTGTTTTAGAATTTCTTCGAAATATGAAAGTAGCTAGTCACGTGGTTTCATAGTGGATTGTATTGTAATTCTAAATGAAAAAAAATCAACATTTTGTAACATTTTTTACATTTTCAAATTCTGCTTCGGATGAAGCAGCGAGGCGGACGACAAACTTCATTACCATACCAACACAGGTTTTCCATATTAAGCAATGCACGTATGTCCAATTTGGTAGAACCAGAGAGATGAATTTTAGGTTTTTATAGAGAGTGATGTTAGTAGTAGTTTTATGCATTTTTATTTCATCTCAGGATCAACATCAAGATAACGAATCTCATACTTAACTGTGTGAAGTGGAAAATGCGAATAGTGAAGCAAATGTAATAACCTGTATTGTTTGGCTCCTATATAATGATTTTACATACGGGTACGTTTTTAGTTTATAAACTTATTTTATTCTTGTAATTAGAGATCTCATAATTATTCTTATTTAGGTCAATTAGATATCTTTAAGAACTGCGTTTATTGCTCATCTTTCACTTCATTTGATACTCAGTAACAAGTTTAAATCTAAAAGTTAAATATCTCACACTTTAACTGAATGTCAACTGGATCGGGCGCGGAAATAATAAATATTGTATTTGAGGCACCGGCAACACATTGCTTTCAAGTAGCCGAATTTGTAGAATAAAGCTGAAGGAAAATATCTTACATTTTGCCAAATGGCATCAATCAGAAGGGCGGGAGACAAAAATGTTTTATTTTGAACAGTGTTCTAAGTTCGGTAAGTTTGTTAAACACATTTCGTTAAATTTGTACAAAATACCAAACAAATTAAAATTAAAAACGAATTCTGAATTTAAAATTCAGGCTTCGAGGTACCCATATTAGGCTTTAGGACTAAGTGTATTAAAATGTTTTGTGTACCATCTTTTCCCCGCAATGCGAGAAACTTACATACATAGATGCACATTTTTTATTACTTATTTCCTTAAATAATGCATCGCAGTAATACTTGATAGTAACAATTCGAAAAGTGATACGAACAAAATGTGAGTTTCGAGACTAATAGAACTTCTGGTGTTAATAAAGGTACATTATTCGCACTCATGTAATCGTATATGGATAAATCGTTTATAAAAAATAACAACTTATTTGCGTGAGCGAAATTAAGACCCAAGAATAATTACCTAATACAAGAGAAGGTTAAGCATTATAAAGCGATTCAGGTATTAAATACATATTTTCGTGCTTTTATTTTAAACATTTCAAATAATAGGAAGTGAAGGAAAATAAAGTAGGAACATTCTTATGAAATAAGAAAATAAATACTTATAACTAAACTATATAAATAGCATATTGTAATCACATTTATAGGAAAGTCTTGTTATTAGAAATACAATATGCATTGATATCTAAGCGTATTATAACCCTGGTACCTCAGCTCAATAGCTTACCATTTGATAACTTATCATAGAAGACAGCCTTAACATCCCCAGGAACAATAGATAAGCCTTCTGCAAGTTTGGGGTAAAACAACGTCATCTGTTGGCAAGCATCGCCCAGAATATCGACAAGCTTAGAAAACTCGGAGTTGAACTATGCCTAGTTATATATATATATATATCATCGTAGAAAAGGATATCAGCTTGCAGTCGTCGTAACCGAGCATATTTGATGCGCAGTTAACACCGGTACTTTTAACAGCTTTCAGTAGTCGAGTGGAAAGATGGAAGAAGGTATTGACAGAACCCAAGTTCAGCTAATTACCATGCTTATTTCTAGTCACATTAGATTCATTCTTCGTAAACATATACTTTTTGATCATAAACAATTACATTAATTTCTCATATACACAGATTAACGGGGCGACATCATTTTAGACGGAGAAGCAACGCGAGGAGTTATTGGCAATATAGAAGCTAGCATGAGTGTGTCCGGAGGACAAGATGCATGGTGTAAGAGGGAGTGACTACTTTGTCACCTAAGACTGTAGAGGCATCTGATAGGTTGGAGAGGTGCTGGTCCAAGTTTCTGGAACGATGTGCATTTTTTTCAAATATTCAGATCGTAAATTCATCGTAAGTGCATTTTTCAGATAGTTAGGAAAAACTATATACAAAAATAAATAGACAAATACAAATTAAACGTATACAGACAGTCCATCAGAAGCAGTCAAATGATTTGTCTCAGTAGAAGTCTTCTGATTGGCTGCTGAGATGAGTATGCGGAAAATCACGAAAATTTGCTATTTACATAATTATTTAAATGCAGAAACATAAAAACGTATTTTTTGCGTATACTGTACGTTTAAATAAATAAAATAAAAGAATTGCGTACTGAAAGAGAGTTGAGAGAGTTGTGAGATTTGAGTATGTAGTCACGTGGGAGGTCACCCTCCCGTGTCTTGACCCCGATAGTTGCTGCTTAACTTTAAGCGTTTCAAAATTGCAAATAAACACAGGATAAAATCCTAATTAGGAAAGTTCTAATTTTCATTGAGAATAAATGCAGTAAATGGTCTAAGGTGTCTGTCTTCATGCAACACTTCATGTTCAAAGAGGTCAGATTGACGCATATGATTGCAGTCCTGTGCTTTTCTGATGAAATTTCGATTTTGCTTTGCGATGAACTTATCTAAGGAGTCGATCTTGAGATAATCTTGAAGGCATTTATTTCGCATGAAATAATGAGCATTTGTGATCATTCTGAGGTAGCGGTGAAGTCGCCAGTGTGTTTATACCAACGTAGGTGCGATTCTGGAGACAAGCTATGATTGGTTAGTATTAGTTTTGATTTGGATTTTTCGGCAGCGTTACATAACGTCGAATGAATTTGGAATTTGGGAGAACAGATGAATTTAGGGGAGATCACCAATTTTATAATGTTAAATTTGCGATCGCCAATTAATTTTTAAAGCAGCTATCGTATATTCTTATATATATATATATATATATATAATGTGTGTCTGTGTGTGTGCGTGTTTTATTTTACCTTTTGGAGGGTTAAAATGCCTAGACGAAGAACTTAATTTTCACTCACTTTGTTTTTAGAAGTTTAACTCTCTCTATTCTTTGTAACGCTCTGTATTTGGATGTCGCGCATGATACGGTTGTAAATTTCTGTAAAATATAAAACGTGCACTCGTAATGTGAACTATTCTAAGTATATGTCCTGCTGTAAAGTAATTTGAGTATGTGATGTAATGTAATAATTATGCAAATTATGTAATTATATCCTGAGCCACAGCGGCTAAAATATCTTACAATGTTATTTGACGCATTTCCTAATGTTAGATACGCGAGACAATACCGCCTAATCTCTTGGTAGACTGATGGTTTGTCTCTGTCTCCCGTCAACTGTCAACTGTAATAGTATATACTTAGAACGTGATGTAATCATAGCTATCTCAAATAGTACTGTCAACAAACGACTAGTGTTTTGAGTCAGCTTTAGTGAATGTTCAATAAATAACTATGTAGCAGCAGTCAAATGATAATTAAATTTTGCCGATTACTAAATTTATTATAGTTATCATGCAAATCTGTTAACCAGTATTTGATCAGAAATTTTTATTTAGCATTCAATACTAAAATTACTTTCAAATTAATTTAAATTCAACCCGTAGTCTCCCTCTCATCGGCTCATGTGTTAAACATTTAAATCATAAAATTTGGAAGAAAGGAAATTCTCCAAATGTGTACATAATAGTTTACTGTTAATAAAATTCATAAATATTTTTTTATCAGATTACTCACTCATCAAGTGATAATTGACGAAAACTACAATAATTTATTTTTTTAGTTATGGAAACAGTTTGACAGATTTAAGGATTTTACTTTTTCTACTTTCCTTAGGCTTGAAGCAGGTTACATTTTTCCATCTCACTAAGGAATAAAATGATGCAAAGAAGTTCTAACGTGCTCGCAAAAGAAAGTAAAAGATCTTATATAACCCCATCGATCGCAAGGTCACCACATTGAGCTCACGAGACGCATAATTCTACACCGTCAGTATTCTTGCCAGTAAAATGCCATAAAGCTCCAATATAGAGAAATAACGGCTGTCTTGGGGCCTGAAGCTTTAACCTGAGTGTTAGATGACACCTTTTCCGTTCCTTTTTTTATCGCAAAATTGGGAAATTTCTTCAAGCGAATAATTGAAGCCTCTCCTAATGTAGTGCCAACTTATTGAAAATCAAAGAATTTCAAAAGGCTTTACCAAATAATAATCATTCTAATTTCTCTCTTTTTAATGCCTCAGGAATTGGATATTATAAATTCATAATATTAACTTAGGTAGCTCGTGTCCTATATCTGTAAGGATAATAAAGAATATGTAAAAGATTAAATTAGCAGCGTAGATTAATTTTCCTTCTCTATTCTAAAAATAGTAATCTCTCTGCACTGCGTCGTTTCGAGATTAACCAATGTCATATGACTCTTACATAATTCTGATGATGTAAATGGAAATGTAACGCAAACAGTAATTTTACATCGGTATTAATTATCCAATTAAAATACATTGTCTGAATTACGATTTCACCCTTAACATCACGGTACTTGCTTTCTACGCTTTGGCCTAGCTGGACTGCAGTCTGTGTACTCCTTCTTTCTTACTGCAAATTTATCAAAAATGTAAACTTTTGGAATAGGCATAAATAATGTGCCAACTTGTTTGTGGTCGCAACATGTTTGCTGAAATAAAAGTTGAATTAAATCTGCGTCGATTGCCAAATTTCTTATTCATTGTGGATTAGAATTTCAACATCTCTAAGCCATCGAAATTCTCGCTGTTCATCACGGATTCAACTACGAATTCACTGCGTTCTACTACAGAATCTTATATATATATATATATATATATATATAT
>KK119699.1:637078-670281 GCA_000611955.2 Stegodyphus mimosarum
GGTTAAGGTTTAGTACCTATAGGTAATCTGTATGCAATAGTTGTGCAATTATCAATAATTTAAAAGTGGCACTAGACCTAACGTAGAGGTTATTTGTTTACATTTGAAATTCTTAGTAGGACAGTGTATTAAATCTGTTGGTGCACCAACTTCAGCATCTTTTTGCACAGTAGGACAAATATCAATTTAAAATTTCTCTAAACCCAAAATTTTGTCTTTCTGCCCGTTCGCTGAATTGTTTATTCTTGGATAGGAATTTTAATTTTAATTACAAAAACGGCTTTTTAACCGTTTTTGACTGTGTTTGGTGTTATAGTTTTTTCTGCATGTTACAATTTTTAGCGAAAATAATTTGAGCTTTTATGCATTTTCGCCTTGCAACGAAGCGAAAATTGAATTAACTAAGTGAGATATAGATCAATAATTAAATTCGAGGAAATACGTTTAAATGAAATGCAGCAAAAATATATATAATTTAATAGCCGTACGAGGAAGTCATGTGGTGTCCACATCAGAGTTTTTTAACTAATATCTGTGAGGTGAAATTTAGGAAACTGAAGTTGTTATAACATAAAATACTCTGAAATTTCATCTGACCAGTTAAAAGTTAGGTAGGCCGGGGAATTAGTAACAGCAAAATGTTCTAAATCAGTAGCCTGTAGACTTGGGTACGCCAAAGAAGTAGGTTCATAATCCCTTGCGAGTTATGATCGTACATCACGTGAGGACTCTTTGATCGCTGTGTCTGTATTCACTGGCGGTTGGGGAGCTTAGCCTCTTAACTGCATCAGCCTATAAGCGCGTGCATATTACGTTACATCTTGTGCTACGTTATGTTATATTTCATTATATTATATTATTATAATACATTATATTACATTATTATGTTGCATTGTATTATTATATTACATTATAAGGGATTCAACTTATTATTATTTTTTTCTTAGGGTTAGAGGTACACGATTAAAAAGAAACACCTTAGAAATAGATCTCTGCGCAGGATAAATCGAGTATATTTATCCCGTGCGGAAGTCAAGACTATTTTTGCTTGTACGCGATTAAAAAGATTTTATATTTTAATTAAACCATCTTGAAGAACTAAACACTTGTTTAAGCTAAACATTGACATCAATAGGTTATTTCTGAAATATAAAATGCTTGGTATGAAAGATTACGTTTATTCCATTAGTATTTTCTAGGGGCTTCTCGTTTGAGTAACCGTTTGCTAGAACGCCAAAGAGGTGTATTTGTCCTTTTCAAGAAAACATTCATAGAAACAACACTGATGTACCACTTGATTTGTGTGGAACCCTTATAGCTTTCGAATCCATTTTTGGAATTTTTAATACTACTATTTTTGATGTTGTGTCTTTTACCGCTTTAGGATGTATTTATCTACTGGCAGCGTTCTTCACTTAACAATTGTTACGTAATTAATTTCGCCTATTAACCTATGATCTATTTTATTTTACATGTAGAATGTTGCAGCTCCAAAGATCCACAAAAGAAAATATAAATAAAAGCCAATAACGCCACATACGTTTACAGTGACAATCTGAAGATCTCATTGTGTATTGAAGAAATCCAAAACTGTTCATGAGTTTTAGTTAAGGAAAATTATTAATATGCAATTTCTAAATTTCTAGAAGAATGCATTTAAAGCAGCCAATTCAATTTGGGAATATCATAAGATAATGAAATTAGTTTACACATAAAATATCATTTTGTTAAAATTCAAAACTTGGCCTGAAGTTAAATCGCTTGAGTTTTTCATTCCCACATAGGAGAAAAGAATTTTCAGTTTCTTTAAAATGCATTGAAAAAAATGAAAACATTCGTTCATTGAAAAACGTGAAAATTAACTTATATCTGCTCAAACAAATGGATATTTTGCTTCATCAGTCTACTAGAATTAACATGTCCAGCTCACGCAAGCAATAGAACTTTTCATTGCATTTTTAAACTTGACGAATTACGTTGACTTTTCTCAAAAACGAACTCATTTCTTTCACTGCGAACGTATGGCCCCAGCATATACTATCCTATCCAATCATTCAGCATTCCTAATGTCGAACGCAATTCACGTCATTTCACAAAACAGTAACCATTCATTTCGCGTAACATGTTTCTATTCCCAAAGAAGTCATATCCATAAACATAATTCACGTTCCTCCCATTCCGGTGACGAAGCTCCCAGAAACAATCTCATTTATTCAATAATTTGGAACCGAAAAGCAGTAATTCTAGATAAGGTTCGCGTTTGAAAAGAAGTCTGATTTTTAACGGGAAGACCTTCTCCTACTTCTTTAAACGCTACCCACCCCCTTCTTATCTATGCCACTGAGATATTTAATGATGCGTTTCGTACCCGTCTGCCCTTGTGTTTTATTAGAAAGTTTTCTTTTGTTATTTTCCAGCGTAATAAATTGCTTTTCTTTTCGCTTTCAACCTCTGGTGGTTTTTACGACCTTAGATACCTTCTTCTCTTTTTCTATAAAAATTAAATTTTTTGGTTTCTTCTCTCCTCCTTTCCTTTTCTTACATCCCTCCCTCCCGAATCGCGGTTAGTTACGTGCTCATGGTCCGAAAAAAGCGAAGGGATTTTGGATGAAATAAATGAAAGAAAAATGAGGAACAAGATCATCAATTTTAGAGAATTTGAACAGGTTAATTTTTTATATATGTTTTTTTAAACAGATTCCGAATAATTCTGCAGAAAAGAATTACTCGTATGTTTAGAAGTTACGATGAATGAATCCCGTTGGGTAATTCACGTCTGGTAGGTAATTACGTTCCGTTTAATTGTAAAGCAAAAGTTTTTAATTTCGGTAGTAGCGTAGGAATAGTGGAAGTTTAAGTAATTGTAGTGTGACTATCCCTTGGGTACAACATTTTATTTGATCACTGTAACCTGGATTTTATAAATCAGGCGGTATACTTTATTTTATTACAGAAAAGTGCTAAAATGGTGGCATATATCAGGTGAAGGATACTCATATTTTCTAGAATATCAAACTCAGTCGTTTTGTTTGTTATAAAAAATATGCAACCAGAGACATTTTAATAAAATTGTAAGGTAAAACTGCATTCAAATATGTACTTATCCAAAAAAAAAATCAAGCAATTTAGTAAATGAAAGAATACTCTGGCAGCTCAAATCTGAAAGGAAGTTACTTTTACTTTCACTTCCTCTTACTGTTAAGGGACGCTTTCCATGAATTTAATGCCATTATTATGTCAATTACGATTCTCCCTTTCTGTTTCAGTTATCTAATGTGCATGTATGTGGTTTGCGTCATCCTACTGTTTCCGTAATGTCTGTTACGATTCTTCAGTTTTCATTTTTCTTCGTTGATGTTATTTTAATTACTACTGTTCTTCAATTTTCATTTTGTCCTATTAAAGCTCTTTGTAATTTGGTTCTTTTTTAGTTTTCATTTTAAATACGTACTCTTTTAATTTTGATTGAGTTTGCTAAAATAGATTCGCTAATTCTAAACTGTTCACTAGATTATCTTTTGTATTAATGTATGAATGTAAAAAATGTCTGCCTACTTATTTGACAAAGTTGCAGTTTTTCTTTGGGAAAAGGGCGTATGTACATATAAGAAGCTGTCGTCATTTCGGATAAAATTTCGAAATAATAATTAATATAAAGATTCTCCTTTTTGCAAATGAGAAGTAATTTAACAACCAAAATTTAGCAGACCAGTGGAATTGTGTTCTACCTAAGTTTAAATTCACAGCTTCATTAAGCACCATATGACACGTACCTAGTTTTTAGCAATTATTTTGATCTATATTATCCTACCTATACACAAGACGCACTGTAATCCCTTAACATTAATTTTATATATGAATTAATTATTCTGGATACTCATGGAAACGTATGACTTTATTACATGTTATCTACTTTATACGTTTTGCCTTTTGTTTGATCAGCATTAACCAATTTACGAAATATTCTAAATCTTAATCGCATCTATGCAGTAATATATTTTGACATTCGTATATAACTATACTGTCGTAAACAAGACTGGGACATTTCCTACCCATTTCATAAAAATTTCTGCTTCATATACAAAAATGTGATATTATACTTCGGGGTATACTCTAGCGGTGTTGAAGTAATGTGTCTTAAGTCACTGAATCTTAGCAATTGCGTTTTCAGTTAGTCTCAGATTTCATACAGTATGTCCAATAAACATTTCACTTCGAAGTATTTCCTTGAATCTTCTTGTTAATCTTGTTTGTTTTGCCTATATATCTCAAAAATTATAAAATTCCCAAATTATTGAAGTACATAAATCGGTCATTACCTGAAATGTCATTTACTAAAATATAATTAACGCAAAAATTACGTAAAATAATACGATTAACAGGGTAAGAAATTACGAAACTGTAGATATTCGAAAATGATAAGCAGATGTGGAATTTAGAATAAAAGAAGGTGAAATTGAGAATTAAGAAATGAAATTTGCAGTACTATGATTAACTACAAAGTGATTCATATTCAGTCGAAAAGTTTTGGTTATGAATAAAAGTTGAAAAAATATCGGCAGCATCTGTTTATTGCTTCATATTTAATATGTATGTGCATGAAATGATGGAATAGAATTTAATTTCGTCTGTTACCAGGAAAGTGTTGACCAGGAGTTAGCATGCTATTAATACGTAGTATATTTTTATACTCCTAGTGATTTTTCCAAAAAATACAGAGCAGCAAGAGAAAATATTACTAGCACCGATATCAAAGCAGTGTGTTTATTTATTTACTTATTATTAGTATTTTCAGGTTCCGAACACTCTTGTTCTGCACTGGTTTCCGAAAATGTGATCCCTTAGAACAACGTTTCTCAAACAGTTACCAGTTTTACAAATTAGAATTTTCTGTAGACCACCTTAACTTTGCCCTCTTCTTCGAAATCAATTTTAGCATATATTATCACTAGTATATACTTATATATTAAAAACAAAATTAATTACAATTTGTTTAATTTTATATTAGTGTAACGAACGCTAGCAAACAGCCCCCTGTATTGCAGCGCCACCTTATCGGACACTTCAAAAAACACCTAAGCCCGAACTAGTTAGTTCGAGTTTCGGCAGAGGACTGTAAACATGTACTTCTTTATTTTGAGTAATATTTCTTTGCATTAGTTCTTGTTAGTTTTGTGTGTAACTTTCTTTATGTAGTGTTTGTGTGAAATTAAATTCTTTTGTTAAATGTTAAAATTTTGTCTGGGTTAAATTTTAACAGTTTTGTTTACAGCTAGCCGTGGTCACAACGCTACATAAAAGAAAATGGCTGCCCAACGGTGGGCTCCGAAATTTTAAATTATTCTAAACCAAAAGCCGTACTCTTGCCGAGATTCGAGCTCAATTTTTTCTTCTAGCTTTTCTGGTGATATGAACAATTTCGAATATCCATTTCGAAATATGAAGGATTAATCCAGTGTCCTTGGTTTTTGTGTAAAGCAGTTACATAGTAGGTAGGAGATTTATTTTGTGTAAAATTTCATTCATTGTGATGGTTTAACATAGAGTGAAAGTCTGTTTTATTTTATAAATGTTTAAGTATTAACGAAAAAAATACTTAACTGAGATTGTATTTTGATCATTCGGAAGTTAGAAGGTGTTAAATTATATTATCACAACCCGTGATATTTCAGTTATGAGAAAATAAAATATGTATCTTCAATTATATGATACATCCGTATTTTTTTTAAAGAAAAAGAGCGAAAGTAATTCTTTCTTAATGAAATGATTTTATATTTGCATTAATATTGTTTATAAGTGTTTAAAGCTTGATTCTTGTTTGTTAAATGGTATATAACTGAAAACAAAACTTGCTTTTGAAATAAGTGTTAACGTATTTTATTCCATCTGAGAGATTGTTGCGAAATGAAAGTTTGTCTTTGAAAAAAAAAAAGAATCACTGGTAAATAACGATTCTTTAGCATGATTCATAACCTGAATTAGACAGAGTATGTTTATCCTAATGAATAATTTATTGAGATAAGCAGTGTCTGTTATTGCGAAATACATTGCTGTTTTCCTTTTTATTTATAATAACTCTTGTTTAGAATTTGTGTCATATTAATCTGCTTTCATGTTTATTATTTTAAGAGTGAAAGATTAATGATTTTAGAAGCTCAATAAAGCTAGTTTGGAAAAAAAATATTTTTATACGAATGTGTAAAGAGTAATATATGATTAGAATCCCGTGAATTTTTTTTATTGCTTATGTGGAATTTTTGAAAGTATATTCTATTGCTATTAAATAAAACCCTCATTGCTTAAGCTTACATATAATTAGTGATAAGGATTGAATTTTATTCTTATATTCGGCCATACTGTATTACATTTTAAATAATTAGTGTTGAAATTATTTCTGATTTCTCAACATGTATGTATATGTATACAAAAACAATTCTGTTTAAGAAATTTCTGATTGCAAAGGTGATGTTATTGTGCATTTTGTGCTCAAACTATATTTAAGAAATATTGATATTTCTTTATTGTTCTAAGTTGTTAATGAAGGTATTATATTCGAAATCAAAAGGGTATAGTAAATTTTAATAATTTCCATATTCTTATAATTTCTGCCAGTGAACAGTATTAGATTAGAGACTTTTTCAACTATTTAAAAAAAAAAAAAACTTTACGTAAATCCCCTTCGAGATGGCGTATTTAGGCAAAGGCCGCAAAGAGGACCTTAAATTATTAGCGTTAGAGCTTGGATTACAAGTTGCAGATAACTTAAAAGTTGTGCAATTGCGAGATCTGATAACGAATTCTAAAACTTATGATGAAGAATTTACAAAAAATATGTTAAGTAACATAATCGATGAACGCGTAAAAGCGGAAAAAGAAGCTGAAGTTAGGGCTGAAAAAGAAGCAGTAGAAGCAAGATTAGCGAAGGAACGCGAGATTGAATTAGAAAAGTTTAAACTCCAACTTGAAGTTAATAAGAGTATGCCTAAGGAATCTGTTTCTCAAGTAGATCAGCCTAAATTTGATTTGAGTCGCATTCTTCCAAAGTTTAACCCAAAGGAAGATGAGATAGGACTTTATCTGACCATGTTTGAGCGTCAATTGAAGTTCGTAAATATACCTGAAACTGATTGGATTCCATACTTGGTTGGATCATTACCATCTGAAATAAATAAATTAGTTGTTAGAGAAAACGAAGAGGATTCCAAAGATTATGCAAAAGTAAAAGCTATGCTTTTGAAGCGATATAGACTCACAGCTGATAGGTTTCGACAAATGTTTTCTCAGCATAGAAAATCTGCAGAAATTACATGGAAGGACTTTGCTTTTGAATTGAAATCTTATTTTGAAGGATGGATTAAAGAATTGAATATCTCTAGTTTTGAGCAGCTACAAAACTTGATCATTGCAGATCAAATAAAGAAAAGAACACCTCCCGAGGTAAGAGAACATTTTGTGGACAGTTTATCAGAAATGAACAATCCGTTGGAGCTCGCAGAAAAGCTCGATTATTATGAAAATGTAAGACTTGGCATGAAGAAAAATGCACCCCCCAATGCAAAGAAACCATACTATAAAGAAAATATTAAATTTGTTCCAGAAGGTAAATCTAAAACTAGTAATCCTAAAAACGTTAACCAGATTAAAAATACAAACGTTGACAATTCTAAATTTACTAATTCTAGACAAGAAAGAAAAACTTCTATTCATTGCTATGGATGTGGATATCCCGGTTTCATACAATCAAAGTGTCCTAAGTGTAATAAGTTAAAAGAAGAAATTAAAACTGTCGTCAATTGTGTAAAATTGTATGCAGTTGAATCATCCGATCTACTGTCCAGTTCCATTTTTTTAACTGTTTGTGGAGAAAAAGCAGCTTTTTGCGCTGATACAGGAGCATCAAATTCTATTGCAGGAGAAAGATTTTATAAATTGTTACGAGATCGAGGATTTGGATTTAAAACAACAAATATTACGATGGTACTAGCTGATGGCAAGGAAAGAAATGTTCAGGCTTTGACTACGATGGTAAATCTTAATGTTGAAGGAAAGATAGTTCGTATGAAGTTTATTGCTTTGCCAAAAGCAAAAGGAAACAGGACATTACTTGGAACTGATTTTCTACAGGCTGCGGGAATAGTGCTTAACATCCAGAATGGCACTTGGTATTTTAGTGACAATCCACTGAAGCAGTATGCCTTTTACAAAGAACCATCTGAAACTAAAGAGACTCCGAACGTTCTAACATCTCTGAAAGTAACATCTCCAGAAACAAAAACGTCTGCTAACATTCCTGTTGCAATACCGGAAGCAACCGAATCCGTGAAGTTGAGAGATGATGAAGGAAAACATTTGACGAGAGAACAACAGAAGAAATTAAATGCATTGTTAGAAGAGTATAAAACCAGCTTTCAGCCAGGGGGAGACCCTACTCCTTATATTGAGCACAGAATCCAGACTGGAAATAATTTACCTGTTGCTGAACCACCATATAGAATGACACCCGCGAAGAAAGAGTTGTTAAAAAAGGAGCTAGATTCCTTACTAGCTCAGGGTATCATTGAGGAATGCGAATCACCCTATGCGAGTCCTGTTGTGTTGGTCCCTAAACCTAATGGTTCAATCAGACTGTGTATAGATTATAGAAAATTAAACTCCCAAACCGTTCCAGATACCTATCCATTACCAAGAATGGATGATTTGCTAACTGAAGCCAAATCAACAAAATACATGTCTACGATTGACCTAAGAGCAGGTTATCATCAAGTTAAAGTTCATAAAGCAGATCAAGAGAAAACTGCCTTTGTGTGTCCATTTGGTACTTTCAAGTTTTTGCGAATGCCATTTGGGTTGCGAAACGCCCCTGCAACTTTTCAACGACTTATTGATAAATTTAGATCAGGGTTAAAAGATGTTTTTGCCTTGTCATATCTCGACGATATCATAGTGTTATCAGAAACATTTGATAAACATTTATCAGATTTGAGGAAAGTGTTTGAAAGACTATCTGTGTTTAAACTAAATGCTAACAGGAGCAAATGCCATTTTGCTTGTGACAGAGTAAAGTATTTAGGTCATTGGATTACAGAAGACGGTGTAGAAGTAGATGCCGAGAAAGTATCTTCCATTCAGAAAATTCCTAAACCAACATGCGTAAAGGAAGTTCAGTCTTTTCTACAGACGTGTTCCTGGTTCCGAAGATATGTCCCTAATTTTTCAGAAGTTGCTAGACCCCTGAGTGACTTAACCAAAAAGAATAAACAGTGGACATGGGGTGAAACCGAACAAAAAGCATTTGAAGAGTTGAAAAAAAGGTTGATTTCACCGCCTGTGTTATCTCAACCTGATGGAACTAAACCGTTCATCATTAGGACAGATGCCAGTAATTATGCTTTAGGAGCAGTCCTTATCCAAGGAGAAGGTCCAGAGGAACGTGTGATTGAGTATGCAAGTCGATTGCTAAGCTCAGCAGAAAGAAATTATTCAACTACCGAAAGAGAAGCTCTTGCAGTAGTTTGGGCCCTTGAGAAGTTCCGCGGTTATATAGAAAACCAAGAAATAATAATTGCATCTGACCACCAACCTCTGAAATGGCTAATGAGTATTAAATCACCATCTGGTCGTTTGGCTCGATGGGCCCTTCAAATCCAGTCATATCATCCAAAAATTGTCTACACTCCAGGAAAATCCAATGTTATAGCAGATCTTCTATCTAGACCATCTTATCCAAATAATGACTTTGTTTGTGATTTAAATGCTGTATCTATAGATTTACCATCTCGGAAATCTAAAGACATTCGTGAAGAACAAATGAAAGATGAAGATGTAAGGAAGATTATAGAATGTTTTGAGAGTGGCAAAAAAGATGAAAATTATGTAAATTGGACTAGTAGAGGATATCTCATGAATCAAGGAGTTTTATATCGATACTCTCCCGACACAGACTCCGAAGAGGCTCAGTTAGTTGTCCCTTGTCAAGAGCGAGAACGAGTCCTACAGCAGTATCACGATTCCCCCACTGCAGGACATTGTGGAGCTGAAGGCACGTACCATAAGATTGCCTCCAGATATTACTTTCCTGGTATGAGAAAGTATATCTCAGAATACGTGAAAAATTGTGCTGAGTGCAGTCGGTATAAACCAAATAACCAGAAACCTGCTGGATTACTTAGAACACCTGTGTATGCACAGAGGTTTGAAACACTTGCTATAGACCTTTTTGGCCCACTTCCAGAAACCCCAACTGGGAAAAAATGGATTTTTCTTATTGAAGACACCAGTACAAAATGGATAGAGCTCTTCGCCTTGGAAGAAGCCACTGCGAAAAATTGTGCAAAAACCTTAATTGAAGAAGTTTTTTTACGTTATGGTTTACCCAGAAGGTTGATTAGTGATAATGGTACACAATTTGTTAGTGCGGTAATGCAGCAAACCTGTAACTTTCTTGGTATTAAACAAGAACTCATTCCTGTTTATCACCCTCAAGCGAATCCCTCCGAACGAAAGAACAGAGATTTAAAACCTAAACTAGCCATACTAGTCGGTGATGCTCATGATTCTTGGGAAGAAAAACTGCCCATGATTCGTTTTGCCATGAATACAGCAATATGTGACACAACAGGTCATACTGCTGCTTATTTGCAGTTCGGAAGAGAGCTTAGGACGACGGATGACGTTAATCACGACTTAAGAGCACTTATTGAAAACGACAACTTTGTTGCTGAAATTACGCCGTATCTGAAAGAATTCGCTCGTTTGACACCTCAAATCAGAGAGCGTGTCGAACAAAAACAAGACAAAAGAAAGGAATACTTTGATAAAAGACGTAGACAAACTTACTATCAGCCTGGTGATAAAGTATGGATAACTATTCATCCAGTCAGTAAATCCATACACAAGAAAAGTAAAAAATTTATGCCTAAACGTGAAGGTCCGTATCTAGTGATTACTAACAGATCTCCCACAACATATGACGTTGCAGATCCTGCTACTCCTGATCAAGTGTTAGGTACTTATCATACCAATATGCTAAGACCCTATAAACTGCCTCCATCGAAAGACCAAGGTCCTGTGACTCCCATAAGGAAAAGAGGCAGACCTCGCAAAATTGAACTATCTAACACGGCCTCTTTGCCGGGACGTCATCAGAGCCCGAGGGGGAGTCTGTAACGAACGCTAGCAAACAGCCCCCTGTATTGCAGCGCCACCTTATCGGACACTTCAAAAAACACCTAAGCCCGAACTAGTTAGTTCGAGTTTCGGCAGAGGACTGTAAACATGTACTTCTTTATTTTGAGTAATATTTCTTTGTATTAGTTCTTGTTAGTTTTGTGTGTAGCTTTCTTTATGTAGTGTTTGTGTGAAATTAAATTCTTTTGTTAAATGTTAAAATTTTGTCTGGGTTAAATTTTACCAGTTTTGTTTACAGCTAGCCGTGGTCACAACGCTACATTAGTATTAATAGGATAATGTTCATATTTGTTTTAACAATTCATAACTATTAGAGCTTTAATAATACTTATTTCATTAACTAAAAATTAAATAAATGTCGGTATTCAAATTAATTAGATGGCTGAGCTTATAGTTGTTCTAGGTTTGGATGTATGCTGGTAAGGAGCATCAGATCATAGTGCTTTAAATCTGTTTTTTATTGCTAAGACAAAAGTGGGAAGTCCGTTAATAATAAATATCGTAAAATGTCAGTCTATAATAGACGATTACAATGCATTATTTCTAAACTTTGAGACGTTCAGCTATAGTGTGGTATAAGCAGTTAATCTAAACTTTACTTTATGTCTGTTTTAGAAATTTAAGAAGACCACTAGGGCATGCTTGAAAAATCACGTTTTGTCCACTGACCACAGGTCCTCAACGTGAAACTGTATCAACGAATTCTGCGAGTTATACGATATATACTGCCCGATATTGAAAATACAACACCAAGAAGGAGTAGCCCGAAAATTACGCAAATCTTAGGGTTAACTTTAACTTACTGGCTTAAGCTTCTGCTAGTCACATTTGCTTCGCCAGCACTTAAGCCTCGTTGAAATTAGAGGAACTCTTGAGTTCAAAAAACGCTCGCGCAAAGCATTTATAAGGTTATTGCATAAAATTAAAAAAAAACAATCTAGGTGATTGTTTAAAATTCCAAGACAAAAGTGTTTTGCGAATAATAATTACGTCAAGCGCAGCCGTAAACATACGCGCATTTCTTGGGTTCAAAGCTCGGCTAGTGCAAACAGGCGTTTAGAAAAGCACCAAGGTTTAATAGGAGCACGTTGAATTTGGATTTCGCATTTACTCTAATATGAATGTGTGTTGTGATTACTGGAGATTTAGCGGAGTTCCGTTTGTTAAGCTTTTGAATTTCTGCAACCGTCAGATCGACGTGTAATTGAGTAAAATAGGTTTTATTTAACCCTTTTACTAAGTTTTTATACTTTCCATCGGAAGGATCAAACCAGTAAAGTAATATAAATTAATATTAATTACGATTTAAAGTAATATAAATACTTTCTGTTTACTATTAAGACTTTTACTATTAAGAATTTTAGTATTATAAAATAGAGAATTACTTATTTTGGCTTATAAAATTAACATATAAATTATACCTATTGTTCTTGTGATAATACCATTGTTCTTAAACAAATAACAGCGGAGCTGTTACTGGTCTTTTGTTACTTTTCATCAAAAAAATACGAGAATATTCCTTCAGATGTTTGTTTTTGCTATTGAACTCGGCTTTATAATTGGACAAGTTGTCAATGCACTTACAATTCTGTATTTGGAAATTATTTCAAGTCATATTCGTAAATGTGCAAATGAAAAAAGTTTTTCTAGTGAAATTAAGTTAAAACACTTGTTTTGTTAACAAGCTTATGTCGATATTAAGGAAGCTTCCAGACTTTCAAGTACCACCAAGTAAATTCCAGTTAATCGGAATCATAAATTCCTCCATTTTATTTAAAGCGAAACTCTTAACAATTATTTGTAAGTAGTTTTTACATTGAGTTTCCGATAATTTAGTCTTAAAATAGTAGTACAGTTTTGTAAATATTATATAGTACCTTTGTAGGAGATTCCTTTGCGCTTAACCTTCTATCTCAGATAAGTAATCTTTACAGACAGACGTACGTCATTATTTTGTTGGGATAGATTTATTTTATTATTTTTTATTCTATCCTTTAAATCATTAAGAACTTCCTGTAAAAACTCATATTTAATTACTACACTTATAATCTTTATATCAATTATATGTATTCAACTGCTGTCATGTGTTGTAACTGTATGTCAAGAAGTTTTATGTTTTTCGTTCTTTCATTCATTTTTCTTTATTTGAACAAAAACTGTTAAAAATTATAAATATTCTTATTGCCAGAAAAAAAATACAAAAGCTTTTTAGAGAACTAACTTTAGCAGAAATATGTCGAAAACTAATTTTAAAAAATAATTTTTGTTAATTTTTCAAAATAGACTGCGATTTTCTATTTAATCCAGTAAAATAAACTAATGCATTTAAATTTTATTTAAATGCAACGTAAAGTTGAGCATATTGTTTTGATTTAATTTTCATGCGATAAAATTCATATTGTTATATTATTTAAATCTAGAAAAAAGTCAAAAATGCATAATATTGAATTTTACATAGTTAGAAAAGTAAGTGATGTGGGATAATGAAAGTCTGAGCCTGCTGGGGAATTAAAATCTCCATCTGTTCGTATTAGAATTTCGAGCTTCAAATATTCACCCATATTTCAATGAAGGTGTCATTCGATAGAAAATGATGGCATCTTGCTTTCTGAAAAACATTGTGTATGGTAGGAAATTGCGAAGCGAAAAACAGCTTACTCAAATGTCTACCATGTGGCTAAACCTATTTTAGTTCTATTTTATAGCTCTTCTCAGAAAAAAAAAAGAAATTTTGAAAGGGATTTATAGCGAAAATAATAAATATTTGAAAAAAAAAAGATTTTTAGCATGACATTACATGATAATTTTATTATGGCATTACATGATAATTATCATGGCATCATTATACATAACGCTAGATAAGAATAATAACGCTAGATAAGTTAATTACTTTAACATTAACGTATTCATTTCTAGCATTACGTATGCCACTAGATATGAACAAGTAGGAGGCCTCCATCTCTCAAGATTATGCAAAAGGTTCTGCAATCATCAGAAGACTTACATAATTCAATGTAACATTTACACTAGAATCAGGATTTTCTGACGGATCTTTTGTTTCTTTTCTTAAATTGTAGAAGATAGGCCTTGCTCTTAATTTGTTCAGTTGAAAAAAAGAAAAGGACAGTGAACTCAGCAAAGTTTTGGGAATCAAAGCATGCCAACAGATTGGAAAGTTAGTCATATTCGTAGAGCTGCTGTGAAGATTGATGCACTATGATACGCTGCATGACAATCTCCCGGTACTAAAGAGCTGAAAACTGACTACAGGAATATTTCCTAAGATATGGCGCTATCTACTGGACATTACTCTAAAGGCTTAAAATGCTACATCTCTTCAGTGGTACTTTCATATGCAATAGTATCCTCTGTAATACTTTTCGACATAATATTGTATCATATTTTTGCACCTTCTAAAAAATCCCCTTTATCGACATTACGACCGTAACGACAATATAGTTTCCCTCGTGGTGTAATCAATAGCTGAAAATGAGTAGTTATACATTTTTATGTGTAGCTTCAAACATTGCTGTTCACAAAAATATTAGTTTGACCATAACAAACGACCAGTGTGTGTTTGAGACAAGTAGTATACAAAAGACATGTACCGGGCATGTTTCTTGATATCCTGCTTCTGTATACAAAGTAAATCATGAAAATAAAGTTAAGTGCTATAAGAGGAAAAATGTAGATTTGTTTAGCTTTCCAGTTTGAGATTTAAGTTTTTCATTATTCGCAAACGTACTTTTAGAGGTATGTGTCAAAAACTCCATTAAACTATTTGATAAGGCAGCTAAATGTATTTCAAATATGCTTTATTTTTTACACTTTATTATCCAGCTGTGAATTTTCTGCCCTCAGACGCTTTGAAAGACAACCAGTTAACGGAAATGATGAGTTTTTCAATGCGATTTCTATAACCGTAGGAGATGGTCTTCTCTAGGCCTCAGGGAATTTCAGGTTTCTTCAGAGGCGCAGGTCTTCTTTGCTTCATCAATCGCGAAAAATTCTAAAGGAATTTCCAGGTGTATTTGTGGAGGTGGAAGTAGATTCCGGAAATGAGGAGTAGCTGCTCTCACTTGCTAAAGGATGCATTCTTATTTATGAGGTTTTAGCTCGAAGTTTAGGAACTAAATTTTAAATCCTTATGTCTCATTTTTATGGGATGCAGGATACTTCAGAAATTTTGTTGTTAATGTTGTTTTCGAATTTCTCTTAAAAATGGGTCTTCTGATTTAATTAAGTTTTATTCAAGTTAACTTTCTGCTCTAAAAGTTTATATTTCGTTCATTAGTGCACATTTTTTCATCAGAATTCTTAAATTCTCAGAAGTTATTTATGATAGCTACAGATGTTAAAAAAAGATACATTTAAATAATTTTGCAGGAACTGAAACAAAAGCAGATTCGTTTCTAGTCATTTGCTAATGCTAATTTTCTAACCAGTGCATTATATGAAGCACCAGAAGAAATCTTAGGCGCTAGTTACTTTAGTGGTAGTATGTACTATAAAATTTATAAGTTACATTATTTATGTATATCAGTTAGATATTGTAGAAGAATAAAAAGGAGGTAAACAATTTTAATAATTTTGTGCATTCTTCTTGAATAGCACAGAAACATTTAAAAAAATAAAAGTATTAATTAATTATGCAGTTTTTTATTAAATTGCTGAGTTTGTACACTGATATGCAATGTATTTGAAAAATAAATTCAAAGCTACGTTTCTCACAGATTGACAACACTTCTCAGAATTAGCAGTTTATCAGGCTAAGTGATTTTTACAGTATTCCTTAGGTAATGTAACTAGTGAGAAATTGAAACTTCTGTCTATGTTAACGTCAAACAAGGTATTTGCTATTTTATTTGTTGCTGAGTATGGACAAGAGTAGAAACAAGATGCATACCTGTAATTAAACCTTTCGTGGGAGTCGATTCCCCACTATTGCTTCTGGGTAAGCAGTCAGCATCTCGTAAGGCTGGTAATTTAAGTAGTGTGGCAATTAAAATTTACAGAATAAAAATGGCAAAAGATTTTAACATTTTTAAATCGTTAGACCGTATTTTATTCACATGTAAATATAAGTTGTATTTTAAGTTCTACTTTCATTTTACAGAAACTGGCTGCATAAATTATTTCCTCCAAAACATTTCAGAGAAAGCTGAGTAAAGTCAGACTTTGAATATATCAAATGTATCTATCATATGATCCGCCTATTATTATTCTAAGATAGTCATCTATTTCATAATAAAATAATAACGTAATATGAACAAGGCCATGATTTTTGTAGAAGACTGTGTTTATCTGCTTTGATTCTGTGTTCTGATATTTCAAAATGTTTTTAAAATGTTTTTTTAACGATTTAAAGGAAAACTCGATGAACAAAATATTAATAAATAATAGATTTTATTAAACAATTTTTAAATGAAATTTCGATGAACAGACCATTAATAAATAATAGATTTTATTAAATAATTTTTAAAGAATAATTTTCTATTTACAGAGTCAGATGATTATTTATCTTAATTTTATATCCTATATGTCTACCATCATATTAAAAATATCAATCTACTTCATCATTTAGCCATCATTTAGGTAGCAGATAGTGTATAACTTTCTCGCTTCAGTGTTCTGATTTTTCAAAATGTTAAAAATGTTCTTTTAATGACCTAAAAGAAAATTCATTTAACTTTCTCTTAATAAATAAAAAAATATTAAATTAAAAAAAAGATTTTCTATTTAGCGGGTCAGTTGATTGATCATTAACCTCTAATTGTTATGCAATAATTTATATTATATTAGTTACAAAAGTAAAATGACATATTTAAACTATTGTTACGAATTTCACATTTATTTGGCTATTTATTTAGAATTGTAATTAGATTTGCTTCATGTTGCCTTAGCAACGCAGACGATTTTTGAAGAGAAAGCTACGTCGAAAAAAAAATAGCAATAAAAATAAAGAGCGCGCGCATTTAATGATTAATAAATAAATATCTCGTAATTACTGTTGCCATCCAGAAAAATCTAGAAAAATCGTGATTGTTCTACTGATAATTTAAAAGCTTATAAAAGCCGAGGTGAAACACCTCATCTCAGTTAGTTAGTTAGTTGTTGTTGTTGCTGTTATACTTGTAGCTGTAAAAAGCGACTGCTGTTTGTTTACTTAATGCTGTATTGATTGTAGCGATTTCGCTGTGAGATAGAACTATTTTATCTGTTTTGAACTGAGTTTTTGCTAAACGTTTGAGATATTGTGATATTGTGCGAAGATCTGTGAAGAAATATTTCAGCATTTTAATTTATTTGTTGTGGAAGAATAAATTTTTGTTAACTTTTTAACGACTTGTGCATTCAATATATAACGAACCCGTACGCACGTAACACTATTGAAAGAATGATTACGAAAATTGCCTTAATTCTGTAAATTGGAAGAATTTTACAGGAACATGAACTGTGAATAATAAATTAACAAATTCGATTTATGTAATTGTATTATTATCAGTGAGGTTATTGTGAATTGTTATATTTTGCGATATAATTACGGTGCGCTTTTTATGTGCCTGATAAAACAAAAAAAAAAGTCTGTAGACAACCATAGCCAACTTTTAATAGGCAGAATAAGCACATGTGTTATATGTTCATTAAAGGTATGTTATCTTTCAATTCCCCATTCTGATTCTTTTATTACCAGGCACATTTCAATAAAAGAAAAGCCTTAGCATTTTTTATATGCCCTTTCTATTATTTTCCAAAAAAAACCAGTAACATAACAAGAAGTATCGTCTTGACTTTTAAAACGATTATATTGTATTTTCAAACTTATTATAAAGCGTTATCAATTTAAAAAATTTTGAAACCTTGCCTAATATTCTACACCTGTTTTATTACTTTAAAGTGCAATTGTTCATTTACAGTATTTAAATAAAAGAATTTGTTTGAAAGATTATACAAGGAAAAGCTAAGCCACAGAATTTCTTCCGTCGTTTTTATTTGATTTGATTTTATTTTTTACACGAAAGGTCACCAGGGAATAAAAAAAAGCCCATTCGATTAATTTACGTCGGTTTGCCGTCTATTAAAAACGTTCGAGCTTCATCATCGGTTTAAATAGACCCTTTCTAATTGTCGAATTAAGAAGAAAAATTGTTCTCGTAAGTTCTGGGCAATGATTATATGTGTAAAAGAAACATTAATTTTAATTACTTAACTACAGTCATTACGCTGAATCCGATAAATGGATTTTAATTCGCAAAATGTGCGGAAATACATTGATCGCATTTCTTCCTCTTGCGATTAGTGTTTTAACACATAGAAAAGATTAAATACTAACATCATTTTCTATTGTTCCATTGCCTTATTTTTATGTCTTAAAACAACTGAAGAGATAAATCTCAGATTTATTTATTTCATTAACAATCTTAAATTTATTATATATGATTTCATTTAAAGGATTGTTAATATGTGTGTACTTTTTTCGGTATGTGCCACTTTGTACTCATATATAGTCAGTAACTTCGTTTAATAATTTTAATTTAGGCAGTTAGAGTAAATAATCATCAGCTGCCTAGAAATAAAATGACCTACCTGACCTACTTACTCGTATACTGGTGTATATCATTTTTCTAACGTCTTCGAAAAGTAAGTAAGCTTTGCAGAAGTTACTTTCTAGCCGGCCATGATTGTAAACAGTAATTATTCACAATTCCGATGGAAATTTTAATGTTATCCACAGTGCCTTCGGTAATCCCACAGTTTCCTATCACAAAGGCTTGTAGTTTAATGCAATGCAATATTAGTTGCCCATGAGACCTAAATCATGCTTTGTACAGACATATACAACGCCACATTAATTCAGAAGCTAATTTGATTCCAATCCATTACATTAAAATATCATATGTTTAAAAGACGTATTTCTCCGATGCACTGAACAAGAATTGCAACGTTTTCTCACAGAGGCTTCGTGAGTGCCTCTGTGAAGAGGCTATTCAAATGCATGTGCATTTGAACATACACAGTCAAGTCACATTAATGTGACCACCACGTACTTTCCATGTCAGAGTTAAATAACCAATCAAAGAAGGCAGGTGGCAACACAGTGCAGTTGAGCGTATATAAAGGGTGTGTGAGGGCTTCGGAAAACATTTCAATCGTTGGCGTAATGCAGAAACGAAGCGATTTATCCGACTTCCAAAAGGGCATGATCATACATTGATCGGTGGACGGGCCAAGGGTGGAAGCATTTCCGAAATGGCTGAGTTTGTGAACTGTTCGCGTGCCGCCGTGGTAAAAGTGTACCGTGCATGGCAAAATGGGACTGTCCAAAATCAGCGACGTGGCAAATGTGGTGCACCACGGGCCATAGATGACAGAGGCGAACGACGGTTGCGGAGATGCGTTCGGGCAGATAGACGGGCTACCGTTGAGCAACTGACCACCAAAATGAACCAAGGGGCTACCAAAAGTGTCTCCCAAAGTACTATTCAGCGAACATTGCTGCGTCTGGGCCTCCGAAGCAGACGCCTGGTTCGTGCACCTATGCTGACTGCTGTTCATCGACGGCGAAGGCTAGAATTTGCACGCCAGTACAGCAGCTGGACGTCCACTGAGTGGCGACAGGTTGCGTTTTCGGATGAATCGCGTTTTATGCTCCATCGGACAGATGGACGTTGGCGTATAAGGCGTGAAACCTCTGAAAGGAACCACCCTGCAACCATTGCCGGAACGGTCCAAGCTGGAGGCGGGAGCATTATGGTCTGGGGAATGTTTTCCTGGCATTCTCTAGGTTCACTGATCATTGTGGAAGGCACAATGGATCAATACAAGTACGCATCTGTCCTTGCGGACCATGTTCACCCCTACATGCGCATTGTTTTTCCTCAGGATGATGGCATCTTCCAGCAGGACAATGCGAGGTGCCATACAGCTGCCAGTGTACGTGCGTGGTTCGAAGAGCACCAGGATGAGTTTACCGTCCTCCCCTGGCCAGCAAACTCACCTGACTTAAACCCAATCGAGCATCTGTGGGACCATCTCGATCGAGTTGTTCGCGCCATGGATCCTCAACCGCGTAATCTAGCGCAGCTAGCCACGGCATTAGAGTCGGCATGGCTCAACATCCCAGAGAACACCTTCAGGGACCTATGTGACTCTCTTCCTGCACGTCTCGCAGCAGTCCGCTCTGCGAAAGGTGGTTATTCTGGCTTTTGACAGATGGTCACATTAATGTGACTGGACTGTGTATATTCACATATAAAAATTTTATAATAAAGAAATTAGCTTAGCAAAATGACTAATACTTATGTATTAGTGTAAGTGGGAAAATTTATTTATGCGGAACACAATTTTTTAACACTAAATAATCCTTGCCATGGAGAAGATATACTTTTGAAATCGTAGTTCATAATTCCTTGGATTAAGATAGTGATCTTGTGGAGAACGTTCTGCTATGGAAAGGTTTAAGGTATATTTTTTTTCAGAAAGAACTTGTGTTACGTTATACGTATGAACAAGATAAAAATTTTAATGGAACCTGTCCTATCAACAAGAATCAATTCTGAACGAAATTTCAATGTTTTGTTCAAGAGATGTTTAGCTTTAAAAACGGCTAAAAATAATTAATTCCTTTTATTTTGTTTACTAAAGTGCTGAAGTTGTGTTCGCTCTTCTTTAATGCTTCTAAACAAGAAATAAATTACTATCTAGCTGAAAATGGTATTGAAGTACATTTCTTGTGCATATGGTATGCTTCAACTCATATGGATTTAAAAAAAAATTTTTCTGTTTGCTTTTTCCTTTAAAAATATAAGCATATCTCGTTGAATGATTATCTTAAAGTTGTGATCTAGGCCAGCTAGCGACCCACCGTCCATCCATTTCTGTAGCCCTTGGGTAGAGTTAGTGTAATTTATTAAGCGTACTACTGGCAATGGACACCTGGCCCTGTCTGTGCCTTGTAGACATGGCCTTGTAGGCACAGACCGCTTACTCTGGGAATTCATTTCAGGTCCGAGTCCCAAAAATGGATAGCTGCTTTGGCGCTTTATGGTTTCCCCTTGTTCCTAATGTGAATACCAGACAGTTTTTAGCGAGTGTTTCCCGAAATAATCGCCCACCAGCGGCCGAGCGGTAAAGACGCTGAACACTGGTAGTTCGGTCCGCGGTTCGAATCCCGCGAACGGGCTGGCTGCATGGGCGTTTTCGTGGTTTTCCCCATGTGTAACGTGTATACGAGCCAGTTTCCCTTAGAAAGTCCTCCACGAAGGCATCCCTCCCCTTAGGCAGATAGCCCTCGTGTGCTTTGCCATAATTGAACAACCAACCCGAAATAATCTCTCTCCTTAGACTAATAACCTACATAGCTTTACTACAGTTAATTAAAAAAAACATACCGACCAACAGCATTCTGTATTACCACAATTTTGAATATTTTAGAACTACCATTGAAGTTAAAAATTTTGCCACAATTAATTAAATAAACATAACGACTGAGAGGACATTCTATATTATTATACTTTTAAATATTTCAGAATTACTTTTTTAACTTGAAAATATCAATAAAATTATTGAAAATTAAATTCGATGAATTTGTTGTTTTTCCGAAGTCCCAACAGTTTTTCGTTGAACTGTCAGGTAATTTTAAGTTTTGGAAAGTTTATTTAGAAATGCATTTTAAATTTTTTATTCTCTCAGTTTTGTATAAATTATCACATTTTATTCATTTACGAAGTAATTTACGAAAAAAGCTTGAAATAATAGTCTAGCATCTTGGCAATAACCCCCCGTTTGATATTTTGAGATTTATTCCAAAATACTGGTTAAGCGAAGTATAATGACAAAAATTCTTCCTCGGCTTAATTTGATCAAACATATATCTTAATTTGGTCTTGATCTGAATTTGGACTTCGAAAGTTCAGAAATTGGCTACCTTTATTAAACTGCATTGGGAGAAAGGAAAATCTTTTAATTAACCTTAAACACACTTTTAATTATGAATTTCAATTTTATAGACAGAATATTTTAGATCGGAACACCGGATAATGAAAACTAATTAAAACGTATGCATTCAAATAAAAATTTATATGCTTCAGAAAATGTTTTAAAGTTTATAATTTTGTAAAAACTCATTTTAAGATTCTGTCAAGATGACTAAAGTTCTAGCTGATACGTATTAAGCCTTCTACGCAAAAACAAGTTTCAAACGTCTGCTAGTGGCTGTTTATTAGATGTCTAACGGAATTAAAATGCTTATAAAATTTATGTATCCAAAATTTAAAAGTCATAACAGTGCTGTAAGAAAGAAAAGACGTATCAAAGCATGTAAAACACTTACGTTTAAGTGCATTTCTTTCAGCTCAGTTAATCCTATTTGAATTTCAAAAATTTCAAATAATATATGCACTTTAAATATTTTCTGAAATAACCTGTAAAGCTCTTAAGAAATAATCTTTTAAATAGTTTCATGAAGAAGACAGTGTAAGGTTTGAAATGTTTAAATATCTAGAAAAATACGAATTTTGTATTTTTATACGCTCAAGCTCATGTGCTGTTGTCAGGTTTTATTCAGAGCATTATAAAAATAAATGCAAATATATTTCGTTTATGTGAGTCTAAGTTAAATAACGATGGAGCAATAATTCACAGTTATTTCTGAAAAAATTCTTTTAAAGGCTATTTTTCATAGGAGTATTATATAGGCAGAAGTTTACGATTGATATTTTTTAAGCTAAACCTAGTTATTGTTGTTATACAAGCGAAAGGAGTACTACGGAACGAGTCTATTATTTGGCAGAAGATTTAATTTATTTAAGATGTGAGAATTTCATGACAGATTATAACAAAATCTAGTAAAACACATTTCAAAGAATAGGAATTTCTTTGCGCTACCAAAAATGTACTTGACAAATAGCTAGAGAAATTGAAAAAGCAAAAATATATTGGAGGCTGAATTCACAACAATGAATAAAAACGTTAGCCAATAGATATGTAACTCTATTATACCTGGAAATATGTATATTCAGTACATTTCAGTTCAGAAATCAAATTACTTTTTCAAAGTAAGCTGTAACTATACACATAGAGTATTGCCAAACATAGTCCTATCGATGATACTGAATAATGATATAAAACGAAAAATTGCACAAACTGTGACAGAAGGATTATGAAATATATGACAAATGACTCCAAAGTATGATAAAATGCAGTTGTGGAAATATGACGCAAGGAAACTTGAGAAATAGTGAATTTATTCATTCTTGTTTAATACTTTCTTTTCCGAATATTATTTTAGAAAATTCAGGGCAAAAGATGCATGCTTATTGTAATGATACTGTGCGCTTTAGTTTTAATTCCACAGTTTGTAAAGAGTTGTTTAGACTGAAAAATCTGTTCGAAAACATTAATTTGGTAAGAGAACTGGAATGTACTCTTTTATTACTCTAATACAGGATTGTTAAGAATTTAACTTTGGTTAGTGTTACTATATTTTTTTTCAAAGTGGAAAGCAAAGTTTATTCTTATGCGCATTGTTTTAATCATAAAATATTCAACCATTTTTACTTCCTTCTACGAAGTAAAAAGGAAGTATTGTAATCCCGAAAAGTTTCGGATATCATATTTCAACGAAAATATCCATTTACAGTTATCGAATGCAGTTTAACGATGTTTTTGTGTGACATCTGTAGGTAAGGATAGACTAAAAGACTCTTTTTCTCCCCAAAAAATTATAAAACTGATTTAAAATGGATTCTGAAGAAATTTTTTCCTGGCGTCTGTGCCTATATACTTACATACAATATTCGTACGTACGTAAGAATGTAGGTATGTATCTCGCATAACTCAAAAACGAGTAGTCTCAGAACGTTGAAATTTTGTATATAGGACTGCTATAACATATACATGTGCACCTTTCTTTTTTGTTGCAATCGGCCGCACCAAAAGTATATAAATATTATATAAAAGTATATATATATATATATATTGCTTTAAAAATGATTGAATTATGTTGTTTTTATCTTCCGGTAGAGGTTTTTATGCCTTTAGTAAACCTGCATGCAATGTTTGTAGAATTAGCAACAATTTAAAAGGTGTTTAACTACGGAAGCAGCCATATTTGTTTACATTTGAAACTTAGCGGAATAGTGGATTTGTTGTCAATGTAGAGAAACTAAGCTTCGCAACAACAACGATAACGCCTTCGTTTATTATTGCGAATTAAGTCATGCTTAATCAATTCTGGAATTTATTCTAGGACATAAGTGTTAAAGATTTACTTCGTAATTTTTAATATTTTGAGTTTTTATGTATTTTTGACTTGTCGATAAGTGAAAACTGAATTAATTGAATGAGAAATACTGAACTGTCTGTGAAAAACTGCTTCTTGTTTTTTTGTTTGTTTAATTTCTTTTGTACGTCGTTTTAGATTTATTATAGTATTTGAATAGAACATGTGGCAATGATTAGGTAATTCATCAGATGATATACATAATGTTTGTCTATTGAGTTGTAAAATGAATTAGATGTAAGGCTGTTAAGTGAACTTAGCGCCAGAGTGTCGCTATGGTAAACAAATATAGTGAATTTTAAAAAGTGCATTTATTCTGTTGTTGTTTATGCGCTATCGATGAAGGAAGTAGATTTAATTCAATCTAATAAGTTTAAATGAAATGCAAAATGCGTACAATTTAATATTCAATACAAACAAGTCATGTGGTGTGCACATCAGATTTCTTCTTTAGTTTATGCCAGCCCTCGCCTTTAAAAATTGTAATGAGTTTCAAATTCTATCATTTATTGAGTAATTTAATTGAAATATAGAATCAAAAAAATATATAAAATCAAAATGTGATAAATTTTTATTTATCACATTTTCTTTACCAAATAAAATTACATATTTTAATTAACTTGCGAGTTGTATGGGGAAGGAAAAAATTTCTCTCTTTTGCTGACCTGCAGAAACATACCGAATACGTTAATTTTGAAAAGAATACATATATATTAAAATTATCATTAGGCCTTTATTATTAAGGGTATCGCCAATTTTGCAAGAGATAACTATTAAGGATTAAGAAATACTGCTTAATCAGCTGCATTGTAAGAAACCAGAGTACCTTATTTTCTACAATGAAGGAAACGTCAATGGAGAAATCCAAATGCTTTGTTGGTATATAGTGGAAATGGAAGGTTTCAGACTTCAAGATTTCATTATTAGTCGCACTATTTATATTTATATAATTAACATTATTTTTATCTGTATAGCACATATCCAGAGAGAAACTTTCTTATTAATATATTTATTTAATAAGAAACTAACGTATTCAAATGAAATTAGCTATTTTTTTAGAAAATGCCGTTTCTATCTATATGCAGTGATCAATGCTAAAAAAATTTTAAAAAATTCAGATATCATTCCAAACAACAATCACTCAACTTAACCAGACAATACGAACATTTACGCTTCTTCTTTAATTGGGCATTTTTACTTAATACCTAATTTTTCTACGAAATACATTTAAGTCTGGTTTTGTTTAATAAATGGAAAGTGAACACTTCTTTTCCACTTCGTTCATTTTCCAATCCTGATACTAATCGGGGAGTTTAATGATTAAGAATTTGTTTCTATGGTAGAAAAATGGATAAAATTCTCATTATTCTTAATGATTGAAAATGAAATGACTGAAAACTCCATACGATGGTCATAGGTTTTTGATTAAATCTAAGAACTGGTTTGCGCCTTTCGATTTCATTAGGTAATTCTGTTTATTAAGTGCAAAACTGTATTTCTTTGAGAGGTCTTAGAATATTTTTGCTACAAAAGCAAAGTACATTTCACTTGGTAATTTTGTATCTTGGCTCCAAAAAAGTAGTTGCAAGTAAAAGTCAACTGAATTGGATGAGTTCCATTTTCTTTTATGTAATGTTCGTTTCATGAAAGATTTTCGCATCTATTATTGTTAAAGTAACCGGTTTCTCTGCATTATCTTGATAATGTTTGCTGTATGGGTTATATTAAAATTTTTACACTTGCTGTGAGACTGAAATCGATATTCATGACCTAGGATGCAAATAGCACCATACATGGGTTATTTGCCAAAGGCAAGAAAATATGAAAATAATTAATATTTCAGAATTTAATTTCGAGAAGCCAATATTTTTATTTTTAAGTAACACAACATTTTATCCAAAGAATCATAAAGTATGAAAAAGTGATTATATATGTATAAATATAGATAAATAAATAAATGAAACTATATAATTGTACAAAGGAAAACAAAATATTATCCGCAGTTTACACATCTTTAGGTTTTTCATTCTGCTTTCTGTACACTCATGCATAGAGTTATTACTATTGGTCATGTGATTGCTGATGAACATGCAGATGATACAGCGTCTCAGTCTTCACTTTTGGAAGAAGAAGCACCTCTCGTGGAAGTAGTTAAATGACAGCGGAACCAGTACCTTCAAGCTATTCTATAACTGTGTTTGGAGTTCCTCGAAAGTTGAAGCGGAAGGCATTAGACTGCTTTTTGAGAAACTGGGGATAATTCCTTGGAATAATGTTATCTTCAGGCGTAAAACTCTGCCCTGATAAGACGAAGCTAAAAACTGGGTCACTGACTTTTTATCAGAATTCCTTTCTAAGATGAAAGACCATAATGGAATAATACTTGGATTTGCGTTCTGTCCTCTGAAATCTCCTCTGCGTCCTTGTCTGTTTGTGTTTGTCCTCTGTGTCTAGTTTTTGTGGTCATATAAATTATCTCATTGTCATAACTTCTAAGAGTTTGACCTCTTCAGTCATGCCTGAAAGGCTAAACATTCCTGTGAGAGATAAGGAAAAGTGCACCCATCGCATATTTGCAAAGAAAAAGGACACTGCATCAACTGTGGCAGATCTAACTTGACAAAAGGTAGTAACTTTTCCACTGATTATCAGGCTAATTTCAGAACATGTCAGGCTTAAAAGCAACCACACAGCAACTATGCAGACACACCAGTCAGCAGTAGAAGTCTACAATATTCCGTAGTACCCCAGGAGATATATTTATCCAATGCAGTCTCCAGCGTTGCATAAATGTAATGCTGGAGTACAATCCTGCCACTATCAGTGTTCTCCAGGTAATGGTACAGTTCAGAGTAGAAGTTGCATTGTTCCAAGAACGATGTACCACCAAAGAATGCTTTCCTGCATCCCGTTCACACGCAAAGTCTTTCTCTCAGAATAGATAGCTGCCTACATCTCTAAGGTCTTCTTTCTATTTTTCAATTGCGGAAGTCAGAACATACGGTTTCCGTTCTTTCAGAGACGAGAAATGTTTCGCTAGATATTACATCAGTTTACTTCCCACACAGCTCTGCCATAGAGCCCTTGTTGATGGAATTCATTACTGGTATTTTCTCTTACAGAAACTTATGGCGTAATAGCAGGGCACGGACTTATTTCTTTTCATATTGTTTACTTATTGTTTCTCATATTGTTTACTTATTGAAACATTAAAACAGTGATAATAAAAAGCAATACTTTATGATATAGATATTAATTAATTTAATTCAATTTCGGTTGTCCTAATTTTTTTGTTGTTATTAGCATTGTCCCCATCTTCGCCATCGGGAACTGCAACTGATTCTACACTATTTGTAATGGCAGCTTCATTTCAGATTTCATAGCCCTTGTCATCTTAATTCTCTTCCAATCACAATTCACTGTCCTTTAATAGCATCTTTTCTGTGCTACATTGACTAGCATCTTTTAAAAATGCACTGTAAAAAAACCCGAAGTTTACAGACAAAAGTCGTGTATGGTTACAAAATTGCGAAAGTTTACGAAGGAAATACTTGTAACACACACAGAACCGTAATAAGCTGTAAACTTACAGGAATTTTCGAGAAGTTTTGCTTTGATTTTGTCCGTAACGTCTGATCACGTGATTTAGAACAGCGGAGCAGAAACGAAGCTGCCCGATCAAGAAGATGATGAAAAGAGTGTTTGAGCGGGAGAGTTGAATGACGCCATAGCAAAAAAAATGGCTGACGTTTGTCTCGAGGTAAGTTCGAACTTTAATCAGTGTTAACCGAGCATTTTATAATGTGTTTGTTATGTTCTTTACACTATCTATAATTAAATTCTATTAATGTTTATCTTTTAGTTCTAGTACACCTAAATAAACATGTGTTTAACTTTTGTTGTTAGTTCAAATCACAAACCTTGTGTACCATTTAGGTAAATCATTACAAGTACATATCTGCATGTCTTCGAAACAGAAGTAAATTTGTTACTTATGTTAAATACTAACTGTATATAGTCTAATAATTTTTCATGTTAAGTATTTATGTAGGTTTTAAAACATATCGCGTTAGAATATTCATATTTTTCATTCTATGGACAAACGTAACATAATTATCCCATACATGTTATCATTAATTCCAGCGTGAACTGCGTTAAAATATTTTTCATAGCATTATTACACCACGTATGTTATTATTAATCTCGACGGGAAAGAGAAAATGAATGTAATATTTAAAAAAAATCCTGAACATGACTACTGTAACATAAACTAAAAATGGGATATTATTTCATTAATACATGTGTTAAGTTTCGCCATAAATGATTATATAATCGGATAGCAACTATACATTTGTAATTTGTAAAAGTATTCGATGTAGATTTTATTTTTTGTGTTAAGATAGTTTTAATTCAGGACAATCTTGCTTACTAACTTATAAAGCATCTATTAAGTTACATTATAGCAAGCACTAACAAAAGACAATAATCGAAATGCTGTGACTTGGAAATATTATTAACTACGATGTGCTACGTAAATTCTGAAAAAAAAATTCTATACCAAAAGAAAGTATGATTAAATTTTATTATTTTTTCTTTATGTTTACATCAGATTGTTAAAAAGTAAAATAATAATAAAATGTTATAACATTCATTCTAGTACTGATAATGTAAATTTACACATGGAAAAACTATTAATTTTGTATTGTAAAGTAAATTCAGTGCAAATTTCATAAAATGCATTTGCTAATACGTGATTATTATATCATTTGATATAAATCATGGAAAATCAAGTAATGATACATCAGCTGCATATATTAATTTCAATATTCAGCTTAACGCCAAATTTCTTCTATATCCGAGATCACATGTATTTTTCCAGAATAATTCTTGTGTATTATTTTTTCATTTAAAAATCTCTTTTTCATATATTTTAATGTGATTCACTTTCAAAATTATCCTCAAATCCTGTTCTGTTTATTACGTTTGGAACTGCTATTACTTTAAAAATGTGTTCAAAAAAAATTTATTGCTAAATGTTTAAAGAACGTTCTACTTTACGAAAAGCATCAATTTGAATTGCAGTTTGTTTTAAGTAATTGTTGGTTGCATTTTCAAGAGCTACTTGTTGAAATTAAACAAATTAGTTCAGATTTTTTGTATCTATGCGTTCATCTGACAAACCTAAACTTTTTATTTAAATTCTTTCCTGTGTATATATTTCAAGAATGAATAAAAATTACAAATTCTCTAGCCAATGATACTGAGTAATATAAGTTGTTGATATAGCCAAACTTGAAAGGAACCATTTTAATACCAGATTAAATAAGTCATTGCTTCGTTTCAGGCATCATATTTCTTTGGCATTAAGAGAGACATAGATTTAATAAATCTAAGGGTCAAGGTAAAATCAGAGACTGTTTTCATAGTTCATACATGTTAAAGTTATAAATTTTGCTGGTGCAAAATTTATGCAACTCCATGCAAACATACGCTTAGAGTATCTGAACTAGGTTTAAAAAATAACAGGGATTTTAAACGTAATGGACAGTATATCGTAAAGGCTGTTTTTTATAAATTAAAATTTTTAGCATTTAAGATATCTTCTTATAATTACAACTAAATGAATGACACTTAAGCATAAAAAATATGAAAATTTTATTTAGAGTTGAAGAGTAGTGACAGGAAAATATACTTTTGAAATGATTTCAAAATATGCAAACCATTGTTAGAAGTACAGAAAAATCTTCCTCAGCAACTTTTTCTTTTCTTTTCGCCATCAACGGAACAGCTGGCCCACTGGGTTAGGTGATTTTCAGCCTGTTGGATCCCGTCAATGGAATTTAAAGTATATATATATATATAAAGAGCTTAGTAGTGTGTCCTCCTGCAATTGACCATGCTAAATGAGGAGCATTGAAATAAGGACCAGAACATGGAAACAAGGTGCAATATGGGGACTGCTGAGACTAAGGGGAACACTTATTATGGTGCATGTTAGGTTCCTCAGCAACTATACTTCTGTGAGTGAGTATGCTAAGTGTTCTGGTAATACAAATATTGATATTGAATATCACTAAAAATCATACTTTGTGAAGAAGCCACCTCCATAAAATATTAAAATTTTACAGAATTATGGATGGTTATATAGAGGTTTCACTGCATATTTATACTTAAGTATATCACATCGCTGTTAGATGTCAGTGATGTAAAATATATTATCTAATTATAAATATGTCAAGCATTAAATATCTTCAATTAAAATCAATACGTTTTTGGATTGTGATTTTGTACCTTGTCTTTCAGTATCTAATATGTTTCTTGCAACTGTGTTAAGTTAGTATCTTAAGTATCACTTAATATAATCAGGTATCATTTGTTCTTGCTGTAATTAGTAAATAGTGAATATCTATAAAACTAAAGATGTCACTCTGTGTAAAAAATACAAGTATTAAAATGTCTATGAGAGGAACATTTAAAATATTAAATCTGCAGTTTTTGATCCGATTTAACACATTTTGAGAATTTTTTAATGTTGATCATTAAGCTTAAAGCATACAGCTGAAATTACCAGAATAAACCATGATTTAATTAATTTTCCTGTTTCATATTATTTGATTAGGTATCACAACACAGTGTCTCAAACTTTTTTCAAATAGAGATTATGTTTATAAATTATATTTTATGAACCACCTTGCTGTTTCCTTCGAAAGCAATTTTTTATCATTTGTTACTACTACTACACATATATTTTTAATACACTATTAAAATTTGCTATATTTTATATTGGTATTAAGTTCTTAGAAGAAAATTTATATTTATTTCTAATAATAAAAATGATCCGTTTTGGTTTTTACATGGTTATATGTTTGGATGTATAATGATAAGAAGTACCACAGTCATAGTACAATAAATCTCTTTTATTGCTAAGACTGAGAGGGAAGTCTGTAGGTAGGGTAACCAATAATAAATTTCATAAAATGTCAGTCTTAGGAAACAACGTGATAGATGATTATCATATGTAATTTGTAAACTAAGATTTTTTTTCTTCAACTTAGGAGGACCACAAGGGGAAGCAAGGATTCACAGATTGAGAAATGTTGCATTAATACATTTTAATTTCTAGAGAAATTATTCTTAAAAAAATCTGATAATTATTATACCTACTTCACAGATTTATTTTATATTACAGATAAATCCAGTAAATATCTAATAAAACTCAAATTATTTTCTGCAAAATGAATTATTTAAATTTGTACTGCTTTTGCTTCCAAAATCAGGTGATACATGCAATCTATATCTCATATTATGATTTGATGAAAGGACCAATATGAATCTTATTTTGTAATTTAATTATTTAATTTTTAAAAGAGTTTTAAATCATTTGCAAAATGTGTAAGTACATTCGCAAGTGTAATTATTATGAAGAGATGCTGAATTGAAATGTCGCATAACAAATTTAGAATATATTATCATGTACTTTTAAAAGAACGTGATTTTTTTCTTTATTTAGGAGCCATGCTTTGGATCGTAAAAGGAAGACTGTTTCCTTCACAACTGTGATTAATTAAAAAGAAATAATCAAGAATAGAATAATCAAGAGAAGAATAATCAAGAAATCAAATGTTTTATTTAGTCAAATAAAAATAAACTTATTTTGGTTTCTATATTCTGGGTATTATAATAAATAATTTTCTTTCTGAGTGTCCACTTAATGTAATAAAGCCTTTTTTTTGATATATTTATAAATCAAAAACCTTTTTGAAAATGTATGCAAAAGACTTGTGTTCAAGATCTGCAATAGTATTATTCTCTTTTAAAATGCTACTCTATAAATTCTAAATGAAGGTAATGAAAATCAGTTTAAAATTGTTCAAAACATGATGTTACAGATCAATCAGTTACTTAGTATTTTGATACGTCGATTTTGGGGGGGGGGAGTGAAAAATGTATTGGTGAGTAAGAAATTATGTAATGTGACATTAAAACTTCAAAAAGGTATGATTTTAAGGAATAATCCTGTGAAAGAAAGGTAAGTGTTTAGAAAATAATGCTAAATTTTAAGAGAAGGAAACAACGGATAATTTGAAAACATCCTGCTTTTCAAATAAAATGAAGTGTTTTGTATGGCAGGCAATGTAAAAACTGACTTTTATTAATATCTTTACTTTTATGTCAAAGAACTATAACTGTTTGTTTTATATACAATAGCTGTTATTAATTTAAAACTGATAGTTCACAGTTAGAAGATATTGAAATCAAATGAACTTAAAATATCAAAAGAATGGCTAGAAAATTTGAAGGAGGCAGCAAACAAATTATAGTTACTATGATAAAAGCAAATTCACTTGTAATTCAGTATACGAAAATACGTGCATAAATGTTTCACAAAAAATAATTCTCCCTTGCTATTTGATTTAACTGCTGGAATATTTATCTGTGAATATATAAGAAAAAGGCGCACAAGTATCACATATATCGGGTTTTCAACCAGGGGAGAATACGGTCTGCCTTTTATTTACATGCTAATTATTTAGTTTATGAAAACAAACTACTTTCATTCTAGTTTTGGTATATATCAACATTTTCTATACATTTTTGTTTAATTTATAAAAACGCTAAAATATAATCTAAAGCGAAATAAGTGTATATCTGTTTTTCGAGTTCAGTAAAAAGGAGGAGAATGATCTAGCAGTGGTATAAAAATTGAGAACCACTGATATATATATATATATAT
>KK119699.1:670294-680993 GCA_000611955.2 Stegodyphus mimosarum
ATTTTCATTTCATATTAAATTGCTAGGACCAAATAGATCTTTTATTTTATTTAACTTTTGTCAACTAAATCTAATCTAGTTAATATGTAGTTACGTATTATAAGATTCATTATTGGGAATTATATTGAATGTTAAGTATAGATCTGCACACTAGCTGTGTATCGTATGAGTGAAATACATTATCCAGCATTTTTCTTCCAGTGTTCCAGGTATAATTCCTGTAAAGTTACTAAGAATATTCCTGTTATGATTATTCAAATAGTCCATGGCATCCCAGTTTCCACGAATTTTCTTAGTAACCTTACAGATTGTTTTTTACAGTGTTCTTATTTTGAGCACCTCCATTTTCATTCACTAGGCGTTTCTCTTTATAAATTCGATAGAACTGAAATTTTCATATTTTCTACAGCATCATGAAACTGAAAATCATTATCTTCATGTAGTATTTCTTAAACTATCCCAATGTTTGCTGATAACTCTTTCCTATACATCAGCGACTATCTCCTGAATTTGCATTCAGAAAACTTGTATTGTGAAATCTTTTAACAGCATATAAGGTATATTTTCCACTAAGTTTCATGGATAAGTAATATTTACTATTTCCATTTAGTTATGCAATAATTCATATTATTTATGCGATTATTCACGTTAATAGGTTATCGATTAACAAAATGTTATGCTACTTCTAAATTCATTTAAAATTGAAAGTAAATAAATAAATATAAATAATATATTTTTTACCTTTTTGCAAAATATTTCTCAAAAGAAATTAATTGAATATTGTAACCTGCTATATAACCATTTCTCTTTTGATAAAAGGTAGAACAAAAAATTAATTTAGGTTCTAAAATTTAACTAAAAAAATTCTAAAATTAATTAAACTCTATCATAGATTAACTATGTTTATATTTCAGTTGAAGAAAGATGCCAATCTGCTCTTTACTAACATTTTACTGACAAGAAAATTTGCTTTTAAGTTTTATTTGCTCCCTAAATATTTCCACTAAAGCTATTAAAGGTTTCACAGGGAAGAGTTAATTCGAAGTTCATGACAAAAATCTTATGTTTGTTTCGTTCTTTTCGCTCCAAACTTCACAGCAATTACTATTATCTTTTTTTCTCTCGATCTTTTTCTGCTTCACCATTAGCTTTCATTGCTTGGAGACATAATGGTGTAGATCGTACCATTTGTACGTAGAATTAAATGTGAAATAAATTCTTTAAATGAAAAAAACTACTTTTATTATACTTTTTTTGCGTGATTTAAACATTAAATTTATTATATTTTGACAAAAATGACTTACTTTTTATGAAAGGATGAATTTTTTATATGCCGCAATCATATATAATAATAATAATAGTAATAATAACTATCTTAGTATGGATTTGGAATAAAGTCATCTTGAAAAATAGTAAAATTCCTCTTTAACTCATGTTATTATAATTATGACGTCTTCATTAGTGTAGTACAAGCCAACATGATAATATGATGATGTTATTAAATGATTTTGATAATATAACCAGAGGACTAGATAATCTAAGTATGGGAAAAATATGATAATGCGGAGTATTAATGCAAAATGTATAGCGATGCATTTTGACTATCTTAATTTCTTATATCGTTGGAGTAGGTATTTAAGCTAAGATGCATTTACAAAACCAGTTGCTTTAAAATTATAAAATTATTTCGGAATTTTAGGAAAAATCAGATTATAAATAAAGGATATAAAATTCAACTTATATACTATTTTAAAGTCATTGAATCAAGCATGAAACTTTAAACATATACTACTTCATACAAATATCTGTGTAATATATCTTCCTTATTGAATTGGAAACAAAGCTTGATAAGCCAATAAAAAAGTCACTCTTTCATTATTTATATCAGCTTATATGTATCTTATTATATCTTAGAGGACTTACAGAATAATTATAAAGCTTAGCCCCTAACTAAAAATTATCTAATACCAACAATTAAAAAAACTTACTTTCGTACTTTAAAAAACTTTCTTTCTGATTATTGCACGCAACTAAAAGTAATACCCAGTATAATTGTTTCTTTTATAACATAAGAACTGTTTTGAAATTTCATGAGAGCTAAAATAATATTCATTTTAGTGTAGAAAGTTAAAAGTCCCTGACGTAAAATCTGTTCTGTGTTCAAAATGCAAATTTTAATTCCTCTGTAATTTCTAAAATCGCTGATCATAATCCAATGGTTAAAAAATTAAAAAAATAACAAAATAAAATTATATTACTCCCAAAGGGGATTTTTAACGTTTTGTGTATTACCTTTATTTGTTAAATGTAATGTTCTTCACACTAAAACATAAAATTCAATTCAACAGCATATCACAAAATAATTTAAAAAGACCATATCTTTGGAATTTCCGACACACCGTCTCGCGTGCTGAAAATATTTTTCCCCGTACAGTGATTGATGCCAATGCTCTCGTTTTTAAATCGTTCAGTTTTTTAGTGAGAAACTCGTAAATGCTTTACAAAATATGGAATAGATAATAAAACAAACTCCGAATTCCAAATTTGGGCTTCTAGATACCCATATTCGAGTGGAGGATTACGTTATTCAAAATTTGATGGCTCTACGTACCGTTGTTTTATCACAACACAAGAAAAATACGTACATTTATGCAGATTCTTCATTATTTAATTTCTTTAGATATAATACAGGGCGATGATATTTGGTGACACCAATTTGGAAAGTGAAATTCTGTTTATAGAGAAACGCCACAAAATGCCAAAACGAAATTAGTAGCCCTTCTGGGCAACGTCCTTTGGGCTAAACATTATACTTAAAAAACTGAAAATTAAAAAAAAATAAAAATTATTTGTGTATGCGTATAAATGATTTGAAGTTTTTTGTGTTGATAGAATAATCACATTTGCAGACAAAAGTAGTTATAGATTCAACATAATTGTGTCATTGGATAAAACTAATTTTTAAGCCCCATAATCTGATGGTATTTTACTTGAAGTGGTACTTGAAGTGGTACTTGAAGTTTACTTAAGTGGTATTTTACTTGAATCTCATAAGTTTTTAATGGAAAATCGGAAGCGGTGCTGTACTTGAAGCTTATAATAGTTTTTTAAGAAAAAATATATTAAAATATAAGTTAAATGTTTCATTTTACTATTTAAGGCTTTTATATTATCGGAAATAATATATTAGATTTGGGTTAAAAATGATAGACCAGAAATCTTATTTTTCTTGAAACTCTGAACAGATTTTCATGTAAAATATGTTATAATATCATGCTAAACTTCTCGAATTTGGAATTTAAAACTCATATATGCTATACGATCCATATACAATCTTGATTAAGGACAACATATTAGATTTTAATTATATATCGTAAACGAGAAACGGCACTTTACTTGGAACATTTAATAGATTTTTGTAGAAAAATATAGAATTACTGTAAGAAAAATTAAATTTGAAATACATAATGCAGCATATTATTAAGGCTAGTTCTGTTATATCTAGACCTGATATTTATTTATATCAAGCCATACAAAAGAAAGAATTTTATAACAGCGTTTCATTTGCAGAACTTCTAAGCTATTGTAATGCAGCCATGTTACTAAAAGATAATATTATCTTGCTGTGTTAATGATGACGAGGCACTAAATAGCAAATTCGAAAACACCCGTTGCTTTACTGCTTATGCACCATAGTCACTTTTCAAATACTGCTCCGAAAGCTAATGGTCATTATTTATCGACACCTGAATATCGAGTGGATATATATGCAGATCAAAATAAATTTAGATTTGTTGATACAATAGAAAGAATTCAGAAGAAAATTTAATTGTGGTATTTCTTTTAAATGTATTATACACTGCTCGACATTGAAAATGCAACACCAAGAAGGAGTGGTCAGAAAAGTATGCAAATTTTAGAGTAAACGCACGTCACTGAGTTATGCGAATGATGTGAAATGCGCAGCTCTCCGACGCACGTGAAGTAAGATATAAGGGAAGGAATGAACAGAATGGGCAATATTCGTGTCGTTATTTCTGCCGACGAGTTATCGAAGAAAATTGGTTTTTGCCCCGGAGGATACGTGTAATAGAAGAGAATGCCAAGCCGCCGTCAAAGAAGGCATTTCCAGCAGATAGACGATTTTACGAAGGGTATGGTGATCGGAATGAGAAGGGGGGGTTGGTCCTTACGTCAAATCGCAGCTGATACCCACATGCATGGGAACATGGTGGATCGGCTATGGCGAACATGGTTGGAACAAGGAAATATGGGAGGGGTGCAGGTGCAGCCAGAGTGACGTCAGGACGCGTGGATCGACGCATCCGCAGACAAGCTGTGGCGGTCATGCAAGTAACTTGTACCGCGATTCTGCAGCGTGTGCAAAATACCCTAGATGTTCCCGTGTAGACCAGAACCATTTTCTGTCGATTGGTTGACCGTGGCCTGCACTCACGGTGTCCGTTAAGAAGACTGCCATTGACCCCACAGCATAGACGCCAACGTTTAGAATGGTGCCGGACTGGAGCGATGGGGATGAGAGAATGGCAAAACGTCGTGTTCTCAGATGAGTCACGCTTCTGTTTATCCAGTGACAGTCGCTGCATACATGTGTGGCGTCGACGTGGAGACAGATCTAATCCAGCAGTAACTGTGGAACGCCCCACCGCGCGACAACGTGGCATAATGGTTTGGGGCGCTGTTGCGTACGATTCCAGGTCACCTCTATTTCATATTCAGGGCACTATGACGGCTCAACGATACTTGGATAATGTACTGCGGCCGGTAGCAATCCTCTACTCCAGGGGCTTCTTAATGCAATTTTTCAGCAGGAAGCGCCCGACCACACAGTGCTCGCATCTGCCAATATGTTCTGCAAGGTATACAGATGCTTCCCTGGTCACCGTACTCTCCTGTCACCAATCAAACATGTGGGACATGTGATTGGACGCCGTTTGCAGACTCTGCCCCTACCTCGTTCAGAAGACGAACTGTGGCAAATGGTTGAAAGGAAATAGAGAGTCATCCCTCGGGACACCATCCGCACTCTTATTGACTCTATGCGTAGACGTGTTTCTTCGTGCATCGCTGTCCGCGGTGGTCCTCCATCCTACTGAGCCGACGCCGTTCTCGCTTTGTATTCTGGCTATCATTTTGAAAGAAAGATCACTTATTGTTGCTTGCTGTCTCTGTCTTTTTTTTCCGAATTTCATCACTTTCTGACCACACCTTCTTGGTGTTGCATTTTCAATGTCGAGCAGTGTAAATATTTAATATTGTTTAACTAAAAACCAATCAACTTACATTTTTTATTCAACTGCCGAGTAAAGTATAGGTTTTAGTAAAAAGAAATGAAAGGAAAAACATTCGATTATGTTAATGTAAATTTAGAAAACCAATTTTTTACGCATTACTAATCATGATTAATAAAACAGAATCCAATTTTTCGCACTACAGAACTTTTTATTCATTGGAACAACAAATTACATTTTACATTTTACAAACGATTCACCTGAAAGCGCCCTAAAATAAGAAATTTGTGGGAGATGATACACTGGCCATCTCAAATTGTTTTTTACAATGATGTCTACCTGGGTATCAACTTGTCTGTGTGTATATGCATATGAGTGTATTTTCTGTTCATGACAACTCTTAAAGTTCCAAAAATTTCTGTTTCCATATTTAAGTTTTCTGCATTCATATAAAGAGTTGAGCACGTCTTGGTCAAAATTGCAGAACCGAAAATGGTACTTCACTTGAAGCTCATAACTGTTTTAATGGACAACCGGAAGTTTTGCTTTACTTGAAACTCACTACAATTTTTAATAAAAACCTATATTAAAATACAATCGAAAACCTTTCAATTTTAGTATTTAAGACTTTTATATCAGACAGATACGTGTTATATACATGTTAGATTTTGGCTAAAATTGAAAATAACGGAAGTTGTGTTTCACTCAAAACTCTGGGCAGATTTTCGTGAAAAACATATATTATGATATGATCAAAAGTATTTCAAATTTAGTATTTAAAAGTCGTATAAGATTGAGAAAATATTAGATTTTGTTATATGATAAGCCGGAAGTAGTTGTTACTTAGACATGTTAAAATATAGAATCATTGTAATAAGAATTTGGCAGACAGGTTGGTCAAATTTTAATGATTGGTACTCAATGATTGGTTCCGCTACATTCAGCCTTCGACTGGAGGCAACCAGTAGCACTCGAAAACATAACCTCCGTTTCAAATGTGCTTTCAAATTTATATAATACCAGTCAGTACTGGATTTAGATGCAATAATCGTAACAGAGCAAAAGACAAAATTAAGGGAGAAGGAAAATTTAAGACTAAAATTCCAAAAACATATTTAAAAATCATAACCATGATAGAATAAGAATAAAAATAAAAATTTACTTCGTCCAGAGGATACATTTTTTTTTTTTTTGGTTAAAAGTGTAATACTGTTTTCATGACCTCTCAGTTTATCAGTTCCTGTTATCTACTCATTTTTACTATTCTGTTATCCAACACAATAGAAAGTGATATAACTATACCTCCTCATGTTCACATTGGTTCTCATGCTTTGATCCAAAACTATTGCATTGATTATAATGTATCATTTGGTCACATAGTGTTTTAGATTCACAAATCAGTGACTCAACAATCACAAAATTTTAAAAAATCAGTATATCTTTAGAATTTTCGATAGAATGTTAAGTGTTGTCATACAATGTTTTTCAGTCTTTTCTCAGTTTATGATTTCAGTGTTCATTTCCCTTAATGATATCATGATTTTTTTTATTTGACATTTTAGCTTTATTGAATGTCTCTTTCTTGGCACTTATACCACATAACATTTAATTACAAAAATTCCCCAAATCTTTGCAAACAGCATGTCTTTAGGGTTTTTAATAGAATGTTAAGTCTTGCGATACCTTTTTACAGTCGCTATTTTTTTACGTTTGCAATATTATTTCTTTAAAAATAATTCGTAGCTTTAACATTTGGGGGCGGCATCATTTTGCTTGAAAAGTGATTCAATACAAAAGTGAAAAGGAGACAAAATGAGGTTTTCTACACATAGCCAATTATGCCTAATAAAATATAGTCTAAAATTTTGTATTACAAACCGCTTTTATTTATTCACAGAACAAATTAGTTTTTCTTTAAAAATGATCAATAGGAAATGCTATTTTACATAAAGCTCATATGTTTTGTTACAGTAGCAATACATTAATAATATTACAATAATATATTACAGTTGCTAAGCAAGTATTTTTTCCATCAGTTCCTAAAATACAGTGCTTTGATTACTGACTTTTTAAAAAATCGCTCCATGTTTAATTTTTGTTCCTATTCAAAAGAATGCGCGGATTTATTCTTTCATTTAAAGAACTGTTTTGTAACTCTTTTTTGAATTTTATCATTTGTATTCTGTACTAAAAATTAAAATCTCTTTTCAAAAGTTTTGTATTGATCAAAACTTTTCACAACAGTCTGCTGTTCAAAAAATGGAATTCTCAGGAGGGCATGCGCTACGTACATCAGAAGTTTTACCTATTTGTTTATCTTACTAACATCAGTCTGAAGTAAATTAATTTCCCTTACACATGCATATGCTATTTTTATAACGATAATTAAAATTTAAAAAGCGTTGGACGTTTATTTATATGTCCTTGTGTAACGTTCTTTTTTTAATTTTTAGATTCTATTTGAATTCACTTTTGAAAATTGGAGATAATCGAACTACAGCCACAATATTTTTTTAAAATCTTATCATCAAGTAGGGTAAATTTTCAGTTGTAAACTGGTACAAAAACTAAGTAATATTATAGAAAAAGTGTCAGAAAGGATTCGAACGAAAAAGAATAGTATAGCAAGCCTTATACTACAGATTTCGACTCGCGAACTTAAATAAAATAAAAATTAAACAGTTAGAAGGAATTACTCAATATAAATATGTTCAACGGAAAGTTCAAGAGCAGTTTGACTAATGTTTGCTAAACATCCGTATGTCCTTTTGTCGGCAGACAGTTTCCATTATACTAAAATCGTGAAAATTTGTAGAAATGGTCTCAAAAAATTATGCAAATAGTCATATCATACGAGTTTTTAATATTGGCGATTACTGAGTTCAATTTGACTTCAGAGGAAAAGTCATTTTTTAGGTGCATTTCTTCTCAGGGAAATTTACAAGCTTCTTACATAATCATAATATTCATTCCATTCAAAATCATAGCATTATCGAAAATATTGTAGATTGATGATATAAAAAAACAGATGAAGTTCTAGAGATATTGAAAATAAAAGAGAAGCAGACACGAAGTTCTAATACTTCGATCGAAATTCCTTTATCGCCGTCTTCTGCATAAAAATTGGGCACATTAATAATAAAGTGTGAACATCGAAGGAAAAAATATTGAAATAAATTTTCTCCTCAAACTAATGATTCATATACAGCGATCGATATGGGAATAAAAAAAAGTGTAAAAAATGTATTTGCACTCTCGATTAAATCTTTTTAATACTATCGCCAAATCCTTAAAAAAATCTAACTTCTTAAGTTTATGCACATAAGGGATTAAGACGTTATGCAAAACCCCGGTTATAAAAGATAATATTTTTTAAAGTGATTTTATATTTTTGTTGTTGTTGTTGTTGCTGGAAAGTATTAACAAATGTAATCCTTCGTAACTGAATTTTCATGAAAAGGATGGCATTTTTAGTCGTAAATCAATCCGATTAAAATGAAATGCACATTTACTATGAAACGTCTTATTGTCTGTCTCACAATAAAACTGGGAAAGGAGAAATTCGTTTTATTACCTTAGTAATCACTATGTCTGCAATGAACAAAAGAAAGACTTGCTTATATATTTGTTATATTTCTGGCTTTTATTTTCTTTTATCCTTTATCTTCGTCAACGTATATGAAAAAAAAATTACGTTATATTTATTTTCACACTACACTGCGCGCATATGAATTCAGTTCCAAAATGTATACCTTTTTCGTATATTTATATTTCTACTATAATATCATTGAATTATTATACGACAAAAAATTGCCAAACCTGGGGAAATATTACATATTACTATTTAAAAAAAATGTCAGCACTTCACGGTAAATTTAAAAACAAATGCTCTAAGAACGAAATTTCGATGAAGTGTCAGGAATTTGTATTTAGCAAGTTATATGATAAAAATATATGTGCTGGATTACCCACCACTACCTATACTCCAACCTGGATATTTTCTGTTGGATTGCGCTCTTTAGCACTTGAGCGTGCACATTTTAGTGAAAAATGGTTGGAAAGGAAATGTTGCTTGAAATGGCGACCCTGTTCGCTAGATCTCAAACCATGTGATTTTTAATTAAGAGTAATGACCACAGAACATGTTTGAAATTGCATAATGTCGACGATTTGGGTGAAAGCATTAAAGTAGACATAGACACAATTTCATCAGGTCATGTATACTTGTGCTTTGCAGGCTGCATTGTTCAGCTTCCAGGCTATTTATTTACTTATTTATTTGCTTATTATTGCTATTGCTGATGTTCCTAATATCTGAACTAAGCGATATAGTAATTTATACATTACAGTAATTTGAAATACACAACATTGTATTTCAGAAATTGGAGGAAAAAGTTCTTTTAGCTACTGTGATATGTTATTACAATATTATTAAAATTATGCTACAGTAGTAATATATTAATAATATTTTATTATTGCAATAGCTTACAGAGTTTTTCTCCCTCGTATTCTGAAATATAACGTTTTTATTATTGATTATTAAAAAATATCGTTCCATCTTTAATTTTTCTTCCTATTCAATACAATACATAGATTTATTCTTTCATTTAGAGAACTGTTTTGTAATGAACTTTGCATTCTGGGCTAAAGATTAAAATCTCTTTAAAAGTTTTTTATTGTTCAATCGTTTTCATAACAGTCTGGATATCAACGTCAGTCACTTGATTTGTTAATATCACAGACCTTTTTCTAATCTGAGATTTCATTTTAAATTGCATACATTTTTACATATCGCTGTTTGAAATTTGCATATGACCTATGAGATATCCTGTCTGAAACTTTAAAATTAAATAATCAGTTTTCTGCCGCATATGAGTCAAACATTTTCTATTTCATTTTTTATCATGAGTATAATATTTTCTAAATATAACTGCAGGGACTGGAGGAAAATATGGAAAGTCATATTTCGTAATTTTTACTACGCTTTAAATTAAAAAATTCTAAAACATGAATGTCTGCGTCATTAGAACATTTTTCTGCCCAAAAGTATATACCTACGGCCCACGGTTGCAAAAAAAAAAGCCGACTAAGGACCTTAGTGGACATAGTGTGTTAGGTGTTAGGTGGTGTTTGGTGTTTGTGCATGCGTATTTATATATATATATATATATATATATGCACAATATATATATATATATACATATTACAATTTTCATGACATTTTTTGAATTATATTTTCTTGTGAATTTTTGCTTATGATAATGAATTATTAATTGTGTTTATTATGTAACTTTGGCATTAACGTGCTTCTTCGAATAGGATACAGAGGGTTTAGGATGTACTATAGCTTTTGCATTCTTACTTGTTAATAATAGAATAATAAAATTAGCAGCTAGATGCGCAGTTTTTACAATACCATAAAACGCTATCGTTCAAGTTTTAACCTT
>KK119699.1:685963-705351 GCA_000611955.2 Stegodyphus mimosarum
GGGCTCACATATTTCGTTCACTGCACTAAAGTTCACTAAAACAAAAGTCTGCCTTAGCCTAAATTTTGTGGAATACCGAGCAAGAAAGCAGAATATCTAAAACATAACGTATGCATGCTACACATATTATCGAAAAGCATTTTACATTACTTTACACAGTGTAAAAATAGTTTCTTATATGCTACTGTCTTCTATGCCCACATTTAGAAGTATTTAGATCCTTTTGTGTTTAGAAAAAAAAATGCTTACAACCACTTTCAGAAATTTCTGAGTATTTCTAAGAATTTATTTGCTCCTCCATTCTTTCTTTCGGTTCGTTACAAAATTATACATACTTGATTTCTGCTATTTATAAAAATGATAGATTTTTCAATTAAGATCCCATTTTCAGGTACACTCTATTACAAAAATAATCGATACACCAAGAAGGAATTGTCTGATGGAGACAAAAATTGGTAGATAGGAACATTATATACAGAATGGAAAATGATTAAAATTTCAGAACAATTGCAGGATCTGTTTCAGAGGTAACATAGTTACAAAGTAACGATCTCAATGAGGAGTTAGCCCAACTCTATTTTGTATGCAAGCTGCCACACGACGTGGCATAAACTTTAAAAGCTCCCGGATGGACTCCTGCAGTATTTCTTGCCAAATTTGCTCCAGTTGTCAGGCTAGGTCATCAACACTCCCTGCTAGATGCAGTCGGCTTCCCATTATAGCCCAGACATGCTCCATGGGAAAGAGATCTGGCTGGCCAATGCAGTGTTTGACAAGCTCTAAGACAGTTCATAGCAACACGTGCTGTATGTGGTATTGGCATTATTTTGCTGAAAAGTAAAGCCAGGGTACTGCAAAAGGAACGGTAACAAAACAGGTCTCAGAATGTTGTCGATGTACCGCTATGCTGTAAGTGTGCCTCTAATGACGACTAAAGGAATTCGGCTGTCAAGAGAAATGGCACCCTGGACCGTAACTCCTGGTTGAGGGCCTGTGTAGAGCTCCTCGGCACGCTGCTCTGGGGGTCTCCAGACACGTCTTCGATGATCATCACGACGCAGTTGGAAACGGGATTCGTCTTTAAAGACTACATGTCCCCAGTCAGCCCCATTCCAACCTGATCGAGCCAGGCACCATTGTAATGTGACTCAGGAGTGGGCAGGCATGAGTGACAGTCGGTACGTCGCTCTATCAACCGTCTGTAAATGGTCATGGTGGACATTCTTGTGCGGGTCGCGTATCTGATGGTTGATAACGATGAATCAGGCGATGTGACAGCTGATCTGACAATCACTCTGTCCTCCCGACCTATTGTGGCCCTAGGTCGACCGCTATCATCATGACTCTGAAATCTGCCACTGGCACTCATTCTTGCCAGCATCTTCTAATTGCCTCATCTCTTCGACTCATATAACGAGCGATTCTCCGATTTGCTTAACCTGCCTCTCTCAATCCAATGATACGACCTCTTTCAAGCACTGAAAGTTGCTCTAATGAGCTCGAATCCTGTGGCGAGGCATTTTTTCAGTCGTTAAAAGCTATCCTAAATCGCAATGCAACAGAAATCTTTAACAACAGATACTGCTATTGTACTGGGTTTCTATTGCCGAAGCAATAACAACAGTTCAAGAACAGCTCCTTATATACAACCGCTGGATGCGTAGTTCCGATGCGCTGGAGACCGCATTATTCATTCATTAAACACCAAATTTTAATCATTTGCATATTTGGTCAAAGCATTTATGCATACGAAATTTCAAAACTATAGGCTGATTCCTTCTTGGGGTGTCGATTATTTTGTTATAGAGTGTATTAAACTACTGACATATGTGCTGTAGTCATTGCTTTTAATTCTGAATACATATTTGTTAATTAGCGGAGATTTAAAATTTCATCTTAAGCTATGGGAAACTTACATTCGACATTGAGAGGATTTGTGAATTAGCTATCGTTTAATATTTTTGTTTGGATTTTTTTTCCTAATTTTCTACTACCATAGTGATTTGAAAAAATCTTTATTTTCGGTAGTAAAATTCCTTGTAAAACCTTAAAATCCGTAAAAACACTTCAGTAATACAAACTCCTTTTTACTCTTGGTGTTTCAAACATCTCGTACTTCGTAACACCTGTTCTACGTTCTAAATTACAAAGCTATATTAATACAGTTTCAAAGAAGTATTGCACTTGTTTTTTGAGGTGAATCATCACCACCTGAATAACTAACCACCATACAGGGAGGCACAGAATTAAAACACTTTATTCTTCTTCACCATTTGTGATTCCTTAAATTAAAATATACAAGCACAAATGGATCAGCCTACTTAGACCTGGTTTAAAACTTTTAGTTTCCATTCACAAAGGATATAAATGCAATTTAAATCTAATTTGAACACAAATTAATTTGACCAGAGACTGCAAGATTACCTTGACAGAATTCCACACAGAAGTTTCGACAGAATTTCAAATTGCACACTTATCAAAGCAGGATCTAACTTCCTTAATCTAAAGTATTTCGAGGAATATCAGCATTAGCGCCTCCAAGACTGTTTCATCAATTGGTAGGGCAGTTGAACGCAAGTCAAACTCTCACACTCTTATTTGTAAATCTTTAAATTTTATAATAAAACTAAAAGTAAATAAACTGCCTGTCAAAAGGGAGAAGCGAAGCTTTTGGCTAAAAAAGCAAAAAAGAAAGAAGTAAATCAAAATAACATTCAGTTAGTAAAATTTGAAATCCTTATTTGTTCTTTTTTTTTACCTTTTTGTTAACGGATGATGATAAACATTTCATTTCTTATCATTCAGTAGAACGATATCATATGGCTTTCTTCTTGGTCTATGTTTTAGCATATTGCTGCGTTCTGCGGGTTCGTAGATTTGGAGTGATTAACGATAACACTTGATGAAGAATAAAACACAATTTATTAAACAGTATTACTCAGGACAGCTCCAAAAACACGTTTAGAAGTTTAGAATCGTTGGAAAACTATGACAAGCACGCTGAAACAATCAGCAACACAGCTTTTAGTGTACAAAGGTGAAGGCAGCTTCAGGGAAAAGCACAAAAGTACAGCTCCCGACTCGGTTCAGACGCTTTCGGAGCTCAAGACCCTGCTACTTTACTCAACGTACTCAAGATTCTCTCCACGATTAGCTCACGATGCACTCGACGATGCACTGACGATACACTGCTACTCCGCGTACAGACAGGGTTTGTACAGTTTTCGGCCTGCCTTCGAGAACATTCTGGGCCAAACCGGTAAGAATTCGTTCTAGAATGTTCTCCATCCGTCTATGGCATATCGCCGGTTTTGTCGCCAAATGGGAGATTTCGTGTCAAATCTGGCAACAATGTCTTCCCTTGCCAGAAAATGGCAAGGGAAGACATTGTTGCATCTTAAACATGCTTTGCGGGGAAGCTGTCTTTCTGCGGCTAGGCATTTCGAAACAATATGCATTCTGGTGCCCTTTTTTACATGCAGTTAAAAAACATGTACGATTAGACCTCCCAAATGCTTATTAATATTTTCTGTTAATTTTGCTTATCACGCATTAGTTTTGCGTATCATCGTCTTCCAGAATGCTTCGGATATGCGTCTCATTATAAAGAAAAATAAAACAAATACGTCAAAATATGATTTTCATCTGCAATAACCTTTATAAAATGTAACAAAATCTTAGAAATCTGATAGTTTGCTTAGTTGTTTTCATTCGGTATATTTTGATTTGTTGCTGATAATCTTTGAATTGATTCTTACCAAAACTTGTCTAATAAGTTGATGAAGCCACCTGATTCTCCCTTTTAGCATTTATTGTTTTCTTTTTATGATTTTATCATATGAAAGGAAACTTTAATGTGAAATTTACCCATTTCTGCTTAGTAAAAATAGTTAAAACGAAATAATCTTCTTAAACGAATAATGAAATCAAGTTGTATATTTTATGCAAGGTATTACAATATTCTTGTGAAACAGAACTGAGTATAAAAATGACCTAACTTTAAAATTTCTGTGCATTGCACTCAATGCAAAGCTATAACCGTCAGGATTAATTTCTAAAGCTTTATTCTCCCTTTCTAAAATATACGCTTTTTTTAGCATACGAAAATATGTAAAAGTTTAGAAATTAAAGAGCTAGAACCCATGTTTAATTTTTCTCCAAGATTTTTTTTTCTTAAATTATTTATTTCTTCTTTATTTTTCCTTAAACATTTTCTCCTCTCCATATGAAAAGCAACATGAAATTATAATGAAAATAGTTTTCATCTTTTCATGTTTCAAGATGCTGTACTTTAATTTAAAAACTGAAATAAATCAATAAAAATTTTAAAACTGTTGTAACTCACTAATTTACACTAGCATAACTAATTTTACAATAATTTTTAGAATCGTGTACATAAGGAAAATGAGAGACATAATTTCGAAAAAATGGTATATAATATGATAAAAAACACAGTACTTGAGTATAATATGAAAAATAAGTGAAATAAGTTCGAATACTAATAGAATGTCGTATTGTTATAGCGTATAATGAAATACTACAAATTTAAGAAATTGAGTAATTCTGTGCAAAGATAAAGTATATTGAGAGAATACTGGTCCAAAAATAGAATTATATACCAAATATATTGTGGTATATATATAACTGCAATATATATATATATATATATATTTCTTTTCATAATTCATGGTTTTAAATTGAATTTTTGTTCTTTGGAGATGGTACATAAAAAGTTTTCTTATAAATTATTATGAATTATAGGTTTATTACCTCGCAGCTTTAACGCAAGTCATAGGCTTTTTAATTTACTTTTTAATTATTTCTATTTAGAATATATACACATATATTTATGTATAAAATGGAATGTTTTATTGCAGTTCTCAGAGGTTAGCTATTTTATGTATGGAACGGAGGCTTGTATAAGTAACTTCTCAGCATTGTTAGGCCACTGGCGCAGAACATACCAACAAGCCTGAGTAATATGCTCAATAGATGGATATGGTCTGAGTTTTCAAAATTATATTTCTCGTATTTTGCTACTCTAAGGCCTTTTTCTCTGAAAAATGCTTCTCTATCGCTAAACCTTTTTTTTCTGTTAAAAGGAGGGGGAACACATAATATATAAAATATTAAAGCAAGCAATTCTCTTTAATTTTGCAATAGCCGCTTTAGTCTCATTTCCGCTTTTTGTAAGAAAAATAGTAACTGTGTCATTTCAAAATTAATCCGCGTGTTACTATCTTACGTAACTTAGCAATGCAGGTACGTTTCCTTCACTTAGATAAAAGATTTCACCGAAGCACCGAAACATTTTGACTCTATATCTCACACCTTTTCTGATCGTGTAGCCCCTTTATTTCTTTTGCTTCAGTCTGGCTACCGCGCGTCCCTGCTCATTTCTGACGCGTTCTTAAGATAAGCTTAGTTTTCATAATTTGGAGTCCATATTGATCCCATAATGATGTGAATCAAATATTGCGTCTCCAAAATTCCTTTATCCAATAATAAAATTATGTTGAATTCGGGCACGTCTGTCTGCACATTTATCCTTTTAACTACGCCATAAATCCTTGCCAAGCTACAAGTAAGCAATAAAACCTCCCTCCCCAATCTACTACAGCCATCTGCCAAATATATTGCATACGTATTTACTAGCAAGGTTTAATATTTAAAATAAGCAGAGCCGAAGCACTATGGAAGAGTAACAGGGAAGGCTAAAAACGAAGTAATGAATAATTAAAGTTAAATAAAGTGTAAATATTTTTAAAAAATTAAATTAAATTAATTTATCATTAATTTAATTTAATTTTATAAAGTAATAAACCATAAGAGTAAATAAACCATAAGAGCGAAAGTTAAGTTCTTAGGTTTTAGTTTAAACTAACAAAGTTTAATGTTAATTTTCTCTTTCCTGTAAGTTCTGATTTCAACTTACAGTTAGATTGAGCGCGCGTTTCAGCTTTATGCTAATTTGAAGTGAAGCCAAGTGTTGTATTTAAGGGTTGGCAAGGAACTTCTCGGTGTGAGAGAGCTTTTAGTCTCAGATCACTGCGGCTCTGTTCAACGTCCACCTGACTAGCTGGTATTTAAATTCTAAACCTTAGCGATGTTACGCTATTACTTATTGAAATAATCTAAGTGATTTAGTATTAGCTAAATCTTGCTACGCACCATTGATCGTTTAGCATAGAGGCCAACCTCGCGTTCATAGCTCTGTGAGCAAGGACTACTTAATTTCTATTTAACTTTATTTTAAATTATTTGATTGTTCAAGTTAGACCCAAGTGAGGTCATTATTTTCTGTTATCCCTCTCGAGTTCGGAACTGGCTGTAAATAATAGTGGTTTAATAAAAGAGGATTTTAAATCCTTCTTACGTGCAGCTATTCTACCACTTAACCACAGTATTCTAACACAGAACATAGCTGCATTCAGCTCCCTGTTCAAGATCGGGACTTTAACTACTTCACGAATACGTTCGCCAAAAGTATGCATAGAACACTCAGTCCTGACAAAGTGAAGTTTGAGCTTGAATCAGATCTCACTCAAAAATTGAGAAATACCGGAACTATGCTCAGGCAGAGCTTTAGACTACTTCTGGTTTACTACTAGACTACTGCTGTCTTAAGAAATTAAATGGATCCAAATAATCTGACTTTATTCATTGTTGTATTTCGACTAGACATACTTTCTAAAACAGAATTAATAATTCTTTTATATAATATTAAATTGCACGTTATTTTAAAACTTCTTTACCTTTTCTTTGCCTTCAGGAATCAGAGACTGGAAGCAAAGAGTAGCGTGTAATATAAAATTGAAGAATGGATGACGAATGTGAATGAGACAGTGATAGCCCGTAATTTTCTCTTTCCTGAATCCCCGTGCCAAAATCCCCCAATTTTAACTTCATTCTTGTCCCTGAATTCAGAAGCCAGGAGAAGCGAATTTCAAGAAGGTGGGACGGGAAAATGCGTCGGGGGGTTAATACCCATAAAAGCTACCAAAAAAGGCTGAAATGGACGTTAGCACTTCGTTCTGTATGCATAACGTGATATAGGAGAAGGAAGTGTGATTTAACTTTTGTTCTTTGTAGTCTTTTCTACGATTTTCTTGAAATTTTTACGTGCCTTGAATTCTAATGTATTTTGTCATATTAAAAATCTTTCAATATTATGCGAAATTTTGCACTTTTATATGGTACTCATAATGCAACGGTAATATTAAATTCACTATATACACTACAAACTTCAGTAAAATTACGATCGGTTAAGATTAAAGGTATTTTTTCTGAAATTATACATTAGTTCTCGGAGTTTTTAAACGAATAATTTGTTTTAAAAATTGCACAATTTTTTTTAAATATCTTTCAGCCTTAAAACTCAGATTCTTACACCGACTGGAACTATTAAAATATAAGTTACTAAAAATTAACTCTCAATCTGTAACCTTTAAATTGTTTTCTTACACTTCAAATCTTACTTCAAAATTTAAAACATTTTTCAAAATATAAAGTAAAAATCATGCAAATATTTTGCTTTTTAAAGAAAATAATGTCTAATACTGATAATTAATTACATTAAATTTTTGTAATCAAATTCTAAAATTCCATTAAACATACAAATAAAAGGATTCCGTACATAAATATTCACCATTTCTTTCTCTTAGAAAATTATGTGTTTCTTGTCAACGCTACACTCCTTAAAACTGCGTTTTTCTTTAATTTTTGTTTCTATTAAATTAATAAACAGAGGCATAAGTAGCCCTTCTACATCAAAACTTACATAAATTCTCATATCGGGCGTAAGTAGGCAAATCAACATTCACACTAAAGTGAAAATGAATTGGAACTGAAAGCTTGTTTAATAATTTTATCAAAACTATTAAGTAATTTTCCTGGCGTCCGACGTTTGCTAGACTTCGTTTAGTGCATTCTTGAAACAGTTAAGCCAAAGAATGATTTAAAAGACATATTTTCTTAATTTTAATTTGTTGCGTAAATGGTGTTGTTATTCAAATATTATTTCTGTTACATAGTCAGATACTGTTCTGTTTCTGTTATAGATTCTGCTACAAACAAATAATTTAAATAAACCATGTTTCTCAGCAGTTTGGCTCAGCTATGAATTTGAAGAAAGTGAAATACTTGTCGATATTTTTGTAAATTCATGGATATTTCCTTTAGTCAGACCTGTCTTTGGGTTTTAGCGGTGTGTTTGGGAGCAGTTTGCTTAGGTTTTTGTGTTGGATACGGGGCTATCTGCCTAAGAGAAGGAATGCCTTTGTTGAGGACTTTCTAAGGGTAACTTGCTCTTATGCAAGTTACTCACAAGGAAAATCACCAACACTTCTACGGAAAAAAACCTCCCTGGTGCCAGATTTAAGCCTGAGTCGAAATATCAGTGTTTAGCGGTTTTCTCTACTTGGTGACTTGTGGACAGAAATATCTGTGTATTTAGGCTACGCTATTGAAGAAAAACCATGACAAATTATATACGGATACGTTAAACGGTATGAAACGCTTTAATAAAATATGTATTTTTGGTCAAATTAATTATGTTCTAGTTACTTATACCTCTGCTTCCCATATGATAAATTTATATCCTCTATGATGTTCACATAAATATATGAATGTTTCGGAAAACTGATTCTCTGTTTCTTTAGGTGTATATACTACGCTAGTAGAAATAGTAGATGGCGAATTTTCTCGTTTATCTCCTGACTGCCTTGGGAATTCTGCCTTTGCTTTCCGAAATAACACTGCTTCCTTAGAAGGATCTTAGAATGATTTGAAATATATTAGGCATGTTATATTTCAAACTTTTCAGAGATCTTTATTCTCTAGAAGCAGAATTTTTCATCTTTTTACTTCCTTTATACAAAGTAAAAAGCAAGAAGTGTAATCGCGAAAAATTCCGGGTATCATATTTCAAAGAAAATATTCATTTCGACCGCTATCGAATCCAATTTAACGATGTTTTTCCGTGACATCTGTACATAAGGGCAAAATAAAGCACTTTCCCCCCCCCAAAATGGATTCTGAAGAAAATGCTTCTTGGCGTCTGTGCGTACGTAAGTACGTACGTATATATGCATGTATCTCCCATAACTCAAAAGCGAGTAGCTTCAGAACGTTGAAATTTTGTATATAAGTCTGCTATAACATGTAGATGTGTACCTCCTCCTTTGGTTAGAATCGGCCGCACCGAAGTATATAAATATATGCATATATGTATATATATGTATATATATATATATATATATATATATATTTCCTCAATTTACCAACTTATAAGAATAAAAAACTGAGCTCACTCGGCTCAATAAACTCATAATTTTATACTTATATGTTGGTAAATTGAGGTTGTTTTGCTTTAAAAATAATTAAATTAAGTTGTTCTTATTTTCTGGTTACGAGTTTTATGTATTTAGTAAATCTGCATACAAGATTTGTAGAATTAAAAACAATATAAATATTTAAAACAATTAAATTAAATTAATGATAAGTAAATAAATCATAAGTTAAAAGAGCGGATGTTAAGTTAAACGAGGTTTTTGTTTGAATCAGATCTCGCTTAAAATTTGAGAAATGCCAGAGCTATGGACCGGCAGAGTTTTAAACTACTTCTGTTTTATTACTAGACTACTATTGTCTTAAAAGATTAAATGGAAACAAAATAATCTGACTTTATTCATTGTTGTATTTCGATTAGACATGCTTTCTAAAACAAAAATTAATTAAAAAAAATTAATAATTCTTTTATATAATGTTAAAATGCATGTTATTTTAAAACTTCTTTACCTCTTCTTTGCCTTCAGGAATCGGAGACTGGAAGAAAAAAGTAGCGTGTAATATAAAATTGAAGAGTGATAGCCCGTAATTTTCTCTTTCCTGAATCTCCGTGCCGAAATCCCCCAATTAAAAGTTGTTTAAGTGTGACTAAGCTTAATTATTTTTGTCGTAGCAGCCATAGTTGACTACATTTGAAACTTAGCAGAATAGTGGAATTGTTGCCAATGTAAAGAAACTAACCTTCGCAGCAACAAAGATAACGCCTGTCTTTATTAGTCCAAACGGGCAATTTTTCCAGCAGGACTATTAATTTCGTTTTGGTATTTTGCATTCGTTCACTATAAATGTCGGTTCACTTTTCAAATTGTTGCCGCCAAATATTACAGCCTCGTATTATATTTAAAGAAATTAAATTATGAAGAATCTGCATAAATGTATGTTGGTTCTCTCATTGTGATAAAACAACGGTACCTAGAGCCATCAAATTTCCAATAACGCAATCCTCCACCGAATATGGGCATCTGGAAGCCCAAATTTGAAATTTGGAATTTGTTTTCATATCTATTTCATATTTTGTAAAACTTTAACGAATGTTTGATTAACAACCTCAACGATATCAAAGAGATCAATAGAAACACTGTAGAAAACAAAAATTATTTCCAGCGCGTGAGACTATGTATTGGAAATTCTAAAGATATGCTCATTTTAAAATTATTTTGCGAAATTGTTGATAAACTGAGTTTTATGATTTAAGTGCGAAGAACATGATATTAATCAATAAGGGTAACATACAAAACGTTAAAACAACGCCCCTTTGGGCGTAATGTAAAATCTGAACGCTTTCAGATTTCTTTTATTGCGAATTAAATCATGCCTAATCCATTCTGAAATTTATTGGAGGTTATAAGTGTTCAAGATTTGCTTCATAATTTTGAATATAGATATTTTGAGTGTTTAGGTATTTTTGCCTTGTCGCGAAGTGATAGCTGGATTAATTGAATGAGAAATACTGAATCGTCTGTGAAAAACTGTTTCTTTTTTGTCTGTTTGTTTAATTTCTTTTATATATCCTTTAAATTTATTATAGTATTTGAATAGAACATGTGGCAAGGATTATATAATTCTTCAGATGATATAATTTTTGTGCATTCTGAGTTATAAAATGAATGATATGTAACGCTGTTAACTAAACCTAGCGTCAGAGTGTCAAGAAGAAATGCGTATAATTTAATATTCTATACAAGGAAGTCACATCATATAAGTGTACACATCAGATTTTTTCATATACTTTTTGATTTATTTAGAATGTTTATGATCTCCCTCAAACTAATAAATTTTAATATGCTCTTGTTTAAATTTTTCTGTCATACAGAAAAAGATAGAAATTGAGCAGTGTACTATTAAATTCATTATGTTTGATAGTCGGCATTTCTTCTTTCTACATGATACCACTATCCAATAATTCAATGATACTGGATTAGCTTGTAATCCTTTTGCTTGACATTCAACTAAAACTAATCTGTAAGCATAAAAATTATCAAATAGTTTACCTTTTCTGGGCACAAAAGCTTCTAAATAACTGAATTAAATCAATAACGTAAATATATAATATTAAATACTATTAGGAATTTGCTCGTGTTAGCTGCTATTGAGAATTTTAATAGAAATGATATGCATATTGCAAGTAAGTAATCGAGACTGAACGGCACAGATTCAAAGATACTTGAGTGCCATTAAATTCATAAAGGCTTTGCGTTAATTGCAAAATAATAGGAGTAACTGACTTTAAACTTGGTATTAATTACTTAATAAAATAGCAGTTTACATTAAATCATCTGTGCACCTTTAATGGTATGCAAGTTAAGCAATACAAAACATAAATTTTATTTAAGCAGTAATAACTTTTTAAATAAGCAACTATTTAAAGTATTCATTATGCTCCTTTCCTCAGATTTTCTCAAGTATATTTACTCAAATATATTACTGTTATTTATTGAGTAAATATATTTTACTCATGAGATTAAATATATTTGAGAGTCAGTTTTGAGTCTAAATCAGTGTTGGAACCTTTCAGGTTTTTCAATTATTCGGTCAAAACTGGAAGAAATATTTCTGTGTGTAAAATTACTTTTCGTGCTTGCAGTTTCGAAAGAATAAAAATAGGTAATAAATCTAAAACAGTGAAAGTAGATAACGGTTCTAATAGAATAAAAGTAGGCACTAATTCTAAAAGATTAAAAGTAGATAATAATTCTATAGTTCTGTGATAATATCTGTGTGTTTATACTCAATGATGTAAGTATCTCTAGACCATGATTCCAAAACTTCATATACAGTTAGACAATGGCTTGTATTAGAACTAAGGCATCAATATTTCCAACCTGTGCACTGTTCCCAAGGAACGTCTAAATAACCGGAAGGTCAAAATTATTTTTATCCTCAAAGAATTTCTTTCACCCCTTAAAAGGTATTTTCTCCATACTTTCCATGTGTGTTTGTGGTATAGCTGGAATCACGCTCGAAGCGTAATCGGGAAGTCGGGAGTTCGAATTATGGCGAGAGCAGTGCACACTTGTTCAGCTTTCATAAGTTAAAAAATTCTAAAAGACTCTACAGTGGTACCCGAATTCAAAAGGGGTGGAAGATGACTCATTACCACCAAACTTTGGCGACGAGGGTCTCCTCGTCTTTAATCGCCCTTTAAAAGGGGGAGTAGAGGTATTTTCTTCTTCCTTTCAGCATGCCTTCGTGGTGTAAGTGAAAGCATGCTCGACGGGTATTCGGGAGGCAGTTATAAATGTGTGACAACCGTATGAACGAACAAGAATTTTAAAGGTATTTTGAATTTCCCTTTCAAATTAGTGACTGTTTGTGAATGTAGCTTCTAGTTAGAGACTTTTATTATTTTTAATAGAACTGCGTTATAACTTTTTCTTCTGCTCAAAATTCGGCGTCTGTTACATTTTCGGCTATATACACGTCGTTTCTGTACCACTCCGAAATACTCAAATACAAAGCTCAAACTGTCTCTGTAAGCACGCCCAAATGCATAAAGTCAGCTCTGCAGAAATTCTTTGCAAGCTCGATTAATGAAAATGAAAGAAGCTGAGCAAATGTGTACTAGTTAGTTGGTTCTTCGCATTTCTTTGTAACTGTATCTTCTATGGCAATACTATCTTGCCATTTGAAGCCGTCTAATATGCCTAGACGAAAGTATTGACAGAATGGAGTAAAGTAATTGTATATAATCAGGTAAAGAATGTTTTCAAAACAGCCGTTTAGACTTAGTTATCGTTCAAAATATGTAATACTTTGAAAGTATCTTATGATACTCGCTGTCTCATATAATAACAAAGTGAACTTCTTACCATCTCTAGAGAGAGATAATGATATTCTTCTCTCGTAGTTGTTACAAATACAAGGCCACTGAGACTGTATAGTGGTTAGTGACGTGACTTAAGTTCCGAAGGATCCAGGTTTGAATCCCCAGAAAAGGCATGGATTATTGGAGGAATTAAATATGTTGTTACTTTAAATCCTCCAGTAATCGTTATTCAGCATCTTATATTCCGCATGGGTGCATTCAAAATATGCGGCGAGGAAAACGTTCCCTGGAGTGGTTTGGTGGTAAAAAAAGAGGGGTATGAGTCATCCAAATGCACACCTGGAGGATTTGGGTGACTCCAAAATAAGGCGGAATTGGGCAAGTCGTAGTGTCACTTACATGATGCCCAAGGTTCATGTCTAACGACAGACAAAAAACAGTCTTCTTGCCACGATAAAATTCGCGGGCTTATTCTAATTACGTCAAACATGGAAAACATCTCATACGGAGAAGTGTAATGACTGTATATTTTGTTATTCGTAAGCAAACATTTGTTTTCCAAAACAAAAATCTATAAAGAAGAAAGTCTGTTTATTTGTTCGCTAATAACTCAGTCAGCACTATAGCTATCGTCACCAAACTTTCTACAATTCTTTTCTCAGTCCTGGAAAAGGTCGACGCGAAATTTTTTCAAAATAAAAATCAAATAAAAAATCAAATCAGACATGTTAATTAAAACCCCTTAAGACGGTAATTTTCGCCCTCCTTTTTGCGAGTGGCAACAGGTTCTCACACTGGAGATACGTGGGTCAATCAATATAAACGAGCCTTTAGTGGCTGAGAATGGGGAAGGATATTTATGTGTGATTGGGCATTTGTAATCGTTAGGTGGGTACACCTAGAGTAGGGAAACCACATCAGCCGACTTGTCCAGTGCTTAAATTAGTAGCGCTTACGATGGGTGAGAGGAGTGTTCCCGTCTCTGTTGAGCAACACATAATTATGTAGTTCCTCGTCTGTGAAAACATGAAACCAGCCTTTACCGCAGATTGCTTGTCCAGTTCGTAGAAGCTACCCTTTCATAGCCAAGAGTGAAGGTTTGGTGCAACGAGTTCAAGCAAGGCCGTGAACGTGTTGCGAATCAAGCGCATCCCCGTAGTCCTCGCATCAGTGTGACTAATGAAAACATTGCAAGTTATCGTGAGCTTATCGAACGGGATCGACGCTTCACAGTGCTTCAAATTTCGAAAGAGCTTTGTGCCAGCTGTGGAAGTATCCAATCAGTCATCAGAAAGCAATTAGGCTTCAGAAAAATCTCAGCACGTTGGGTTCCAAGGTTGCTGAATGATGATCAAAAAGCCGCACGAGTACGCATTTCTCAATTGTTTCGAACTCGTTTTGAAGAAGAAGGGGAAGCTTTTTTGCATAAAATTGTCATCTGTGACGAGACATGGGTGCATCATTACACCCGCGAGTCAAAGTGTGCAAGTATGGAGTAGAGAAAGAAAGGCGAAGGAAACCCCGTGAAAGCCAAAACTCGGTTGTCTGCAGGGGAAGTGTTGGCCCCGCTTTTTTACGCGGACGTCAGACCATGAACGCAATTTATTACTGAGGTCTCTTGGATCACGTTAAGCTTCAGTATCGACACAAAAGACGAGATTGTCCCATCCGCGAGGTGTTGCTCCTCCACGACGACGCCAGGCCTCACACAGCAGCTGCAACGCAGCAGAAACTGGTGGAAATGAACTGGAAAACACTTGATCATCCACCTTACAGTCCAGAATTATCGCCATGTGATTTTCACACGTTTGGACCTCTCAAAGAAGTACTTGGAGACAACCGATTTGAGACCAACCATCAAGTGAAAACATTCGTGCGCAACTGGTTAGATACCCGTCGAAATTCATTCGACGAGAACGGAATGAAAAAATTACCACAACGTTGGTAAAAATGTATAATTCAAGAAGGTAATTATATAGAAAAATAATTCGTAGAAATGTAGCTGTTTCTTGTAAAATAAATTTTGTTTATACAAAAAGCTCGTTTATATTTGATTGACCCTCGTAAAAATATGCTTTATTATTGTTGCCACTGCTGGCTCTCAAATCGTAGAGTTCGTTAATAAAAAATTTCGAAGTCTTACAGTGAAATAAATATAGCATTGCCAAGCATTAAATACATTATTCCCGATTCCAGAAATTCGTGGGAAGCCATTTCGACTATTCTCATCTTCGTACGAATTTAATCAGCCAAGATATTAATTAAAAACTCTGAAAACACTAATTTTCGCACTCATTTTTCCGAGCGGGAACAATCTTGTGCGTTGAAGATAAAAATGCTTTATTTCGAAAAGCGTTGCTACTTCTAGCTTTCAAATCGTAGAGTTTGTTATTCAAAAATGTCTAGGTTTACAAAATCTCTATAAATAAAGGAGAATGCCTGTTTATGTGTTTGTTTGTTTGTTCGCGTTAATTGATTTCTGACTTAAATCTGATTAATCGACTAAAATCGAATATAGATGAAATATTTGATGGAACTTGAGCTTTTACGACCAATTTATTAGAAAGACGAAAATGTTTAAAATCTGCCTGCCATTGTTGCTATTATAATAAGGAAGAAATAGTTTATTTTTCTATCGAAATTTTTTATGTAGGTTCTATGTCGCGTCAGACTGAAAAATATCTGACTATGAATCGTATTTTTTGCATCGTTAATAGAGAGGGATTACAGCAATATGGTTTCCTCTGTTGTTAGATGCATTATTCTCAGTTTAACTCAACTAGCATCGGGTACTTCCGCTAGTTTGTAAATTTATGAATGACATTTAAACTGCAGCTTTATACACTCAAGTTTGTGAAAATTGCAACACCATGAAGGACTTACGCGAGTGAGCTGAAATTTTCAGGAAATGCAAAGTAGCGCATGATATGCAAATGATTAGAATTGCAAATCCGTAGCGCATGCGTATGCTGAGCAGCGCCCTCTGAACGGCTGATGGATCCGAATAAATAGACGGTTGTAGCGAGGCGTGTATGGTTATCGGTGGTTATCTGCTAGTGGTAAACGTTAACTCAATCTGTACTTATGCCTCGTCGACGAAAGAGAGCGAGATTTGAACAACTTACAGAGTTTGAACGAGGGAGAATCATCGGCCTTCGTGAAGCTGGATTGTCGTATCGTGCAGTAGCCTCTCGTGTGCAGCGTAACAGCAGCACAGTGATGCGCGTTTGGAAGCAGTGGACGGACGAGTGTCGGACAACTCGGAAATCCGGGAGTGGACCCCGAAATGTGACGTCAGCTCGCGATGATAGACACCTGGTCCGCATGGCGCGGACGGACCGTACAGCTTCCTCTAGACAATTGGCAGCACTGTGGTCAATAGCTACAGGTGTTTCATTGTGTGCTTCATCAATTCGTAGACGTCTGCTGCAGTGTGGACTGCGCGCACGGACTCCTTTATACAGGATCCCCCTAACGCACGACCATCGCCGCCTGCGGCTACAATGGGCCAATCAGCATAGAGACTGGCGTGCTGATTGGCAGCATGTCGTGTTTTCTGACGAATCCCGCTTTAATTTGTGGTACCATGATGGCCGCATTCGTGTCAGACGCTATGCCGGTGAACGCCACCTTCCGGAGTGCATTATCGAACGCCACAGTGGACGAACACCCGGAGTTATGGTCTGGGGCGCCATAGCATATCATAGACGATCTCAATTGCTACGAATTGTGGGCAATCTGAACAGCAACCGGTATATCCGTGAAGTTCTACAGCCCGAAGCTGTTCCCTTCCTTCAAAGCTTGCCAGGCGCTGTATTTCAACAGGACAATGCCCGCCCTCATACTGCTCGGATTGTTAAATCCTTCTTTGCAGCGCAGCAGGTACAGCTTCTTCCTTGGCCTGCGTGTTCCCCGGATATGTCGCCAATTGAACATGTGTGGGATGTCATTGGTCGGCGTCTTGCTCGTGATCCTCGTCCTGTTGCGTCTGCAGACGAACTTTGGGTACGCGTACAAACGATATGGAATGCTCTTCCTCAGTCAGACATTCAAACTTTGTTTGACTCCATGCCACGTCGTGTAGCAGCACTTATTGCGGCGCGTGGTGGACACACAAAATACTGATTCTGATCTCTTGTTCTTGTTTGTTTGCTTTGAACATTTAATCATTTATTTGTACCACTACCACTCAACTGTGTATTAAATTGCATTCAATTATGACGATTTCTTCTTGGTGTTGCAATTTTCACAAACGTGAGTGTATATATATATTTATATTTATATTTTTGTTGCTTATTTTAAATTTTAAAATGTAAGCTAAAATCAAATTTAGTTAAAATTAACCTATGCTACTCAAAAATTACTTTTCAAAGGATTAATAAGTGCATTTTTGAACCTAAGGTAAAATTTACTGCTTTTTTGGAATAGGTGAAATATTTACGTGAAGAATTAAAACATTAAGCGTTTAATAATAATTTATGAATATCTAATCTGATACGCAATTTCCCTTTTTAATCAAAATCCCTTTTTAATAAATTTAATCCCTAATTTTTTAATCCCTTTTTAATAAAAATCACAAAAATTTATTAATTTTTTCATCATTAAAACATACATACTCTGCGGAATGACATTTTTAACTTCTAATATCCAAAGTCTCTTTGGAAATTACTTCCTTAGAGTGCCCCTTTTTTTAAACACCATTTCTTTATAATTTCAAGAGAACGTATTATTTCATTACCATTCACAAAAACTTTCCCGCTTTGTACAATAGGTTATACACAGCTTTGATTTCCTCTTCTGCATATCTATGTTTTAAAATATATATACGCTCGAAAAATAATAAAATACTCATAAAGTCGTAAAGAGCATTAATATCCATTGAATATGATTAGATAAATATCAAAAGGTGCCAAATTTTCCCATAACATTTTTAAATCTGAAAATCAAGCAAGAAATTTTCGAAAGCTGAAAGAGAAAGAAGGGATGAATCAGGCATGAAACGAAATCATGTCATAATAGTGTTGCATCGAGGGAAACAAGATTTTGCTTCTAAAATTCTTTTGTTTCCAAAGGCTTAACTACAAAGGTCTAATCACGTTAAATTAAACAACATAAACTACTACCACGATAAATTAATACACTAATTATTTTACCTACTAGAGTGTGGAATGCCTTCGTCGGAATTCAAACTCCGGACCTCTCAAATATGGGTCAAGCGTACTTTCACTTTAATCACAAAGGTACGCGAAAAGAAGGCAGAAAATATCTTATAAGTTAATATCAGATTTTTTTAGCTTTATTTCTTCAAAAAATACTTTTCATGAATGGCTATTTTGTTTCACAATCAGATAACATTAAAACGATTAACTATCTATCTTGCCTCTTGTCCACTGATTCAGTATCTGCTATTAAGAAATGCAGAGGAAGAAAATATGCATCTGCCGACCCGATTCTGGTTCATGTTATTAAACGGAAATAGAAGTAGTCTTTTCGAAATCCTATGTGCATTCTCAGTTTATAGAAAATCCTTCAAAGGTCCAAGCTCATATTCCAACTTGATTGATTACAAATATGTTCAAAGTCTATGTTGCGGTGCTGAAGATATTTATGATTGTAGGTAGTATAAGGTATTTTCTCCTTCTTTCCAGCATACTTTCCAGTGTAACGGTTGGTACACTCAGCGCGTATTCGAGAGATCCAAGTTAGAGTCCCAGCGGGAGAATTGCTCATTTTTCACGTCTCCAATATCAAAATAACCTAATGACCCTACAGCAGTAGTTAACACCCTAAACGCTTTGATAAATATTCTGGGTCAACTTCAAATTTTATAATCCAGAATGTTCTTCCTTTTATGGAAAAATATCTTCGTGGTCCCATCGCGCTATTCACGTAGAGTTAAGCTTCAGTTATTGTACGAAACTTCAGTGATTTCAGTTATGCAATGGTGCGATTGTATAACAGCAAACTCTGGCCATTGTCTCTGTTTTCTCATTTTTCAATTCAAAGGACATATTCATTTGGAAAACAATATTCACTGGAAAAGCTTTGAGAGAACCCTACATGACATTTCGGTTGCTACTTAATAGTGTATATCATTAGAAGAAAATTTCTTAATACCTTTGTGATGTAATTTATGGCGCAGTTACTCAGCCAGACAGTTGTTGAGGCAAAACAATCTCCTTTTGAAATTTTCCTTAATGAAGTCACAAAAATTATGCGTAAAATAACTTCTCGACTTCGAGGAAATTCCAACCCATAATCCTATTTGGACTTA
>KK119699.1:705384-770094 GCA_000611955.2 Stegodyphus mimosarum
GAATCAGCAGTATTGTTACTTTGTATTTGTAATCAGTATCAAAGAGGAACGCGTTAAAATACAAGATTTGAAAGATCCAATTTTATCTCTCTGTTTCACGGTTATGAGTTTGGCAGTTTGATCCAACGTATAAACACATAATTTGGATTTTCCAAAGCGCTGTGTAAACTATGCAGAGAGCTGAAATGTGCCGGAGGATAGATAACTCTACCTTTATACACTTTTAAAGGAAAGCCTGTTAAAACAGAAGTGGTTTAAGATCCTGCAGCATGAGATATAAGTTCGGAAATTATACACATTAAAGTAAAAGTTAAAACGCATACACTGCTGTGTAACCTTTTAAAAATTATAAATAATAATTATCTCGAAGGATAAAACAAGTAAATATTGTAAATATAAAATTGATTATAACAAAACAATGAAAATCATTCTAGAATAAATTTAAAACTAAACTTATAGGTATTGCTTCAAGATCGATTAGCCGTTTATACTAGAAAAAATACATGAACCTTTAAAGCTAATGCCCTTGCTTTTTTATTTTTTTTCCTTTTTCTGCAAGTTTCTGCATATTTGGAATTTTTTAAATAAGCGCAATTAAAACGTATTCTGAAAGATCTCAAACAAGTGTACCAACGGACCGACATTTTCGGACCGACATTTTTTAAACTTGGGTTTTGTGTGGCGCCAGTGCCCATGCATTTTCTCATGTTACATAAATTAAAAAGACGAAATCGACTAGTAGTTTTAACATCAGAACTTCGAAACTGAAAACATACAACGTAATTGTATTTAAAATTCATCAGTTGATAACACAGGTGTTGGCTAAACCTGAGGACATAATATACAAATTTGCATGAGTATAAATTTATACATTACTCCATGTAGGTTTTTCTGTATCAACTCAAAGAAAGTTAGATGCACAGTTAAGTGAAAAAAATACAGCGTACAACTATTTATTTACAATGAGAAAAATCTTAAAATCCTATAATCAAATGCCAGTGTGATTGCGTTGAGAAGGCAAATGAAATAGAAAGGCTACTTTTAACAGCAATATTTTTCGGGGAGGGGCGCACAGTCGAGTAAGAATGACGAAAAAATTGTTCCTGCCTACTTTGCTTGCGATATAGCGTATTTAAAGGCAGCAGCGGTAATTCTTGCCTTTTGTTTTCTAATAAACGTTCATTTATGTAACTGAAGTACAACCATTACACTAGATAAATTACCTTTAGTACACTAAAGAAATGAGCTGATTACACAACTATGAAGTTCAAGGTTGTGTACAGGGCGTGAATCGGATTTTTCTTAACTTTAAAACTGCAGTATAAATAGGTGGTATTACTAAAACGTTAGTGAGAAAAGTTTATTTCATTATAAAAAAAATTCAAGTAATCACACTGAACAAAATCAAATGTTGGAAATACAAGGAAGCTCTATACTCAAGTGTTATTTCTGTAAGCTCAATCTTCATGTAATCTAAACGTAATCTCAATCTTCATGTAACACTTCAAACAATTTCCTTCCACCGTTCCATTAATATTGTTGCGTTTTACGGGTTCGTGGATTTGAGAGTATCCGATGAAAACACCATGCAGAACAAAAAAAAGCACAATTTATTTACAGGAATCACTATTTACAGCACAGTTCCAAAATCACCTTTAAAAGCGTCGAAAATCTACAATAAATACGCTGAAACAATCAGCAACACAGCTTCAGGCTGTAACTGTACAGGTAGCTTCACGGCAACACTAAACTTATAATAAAACACCGTGGAACAATCACCAATCCACTGTCAAGCTATACTGTAAAGATAGCTTCACGGCAAAGCACTACTCGATTGCTTTCCGTTCACAGAACTCTCGCGTAGCTTAGCACTCACAGTAAGCACAACGCTCACACTACTTCACAATCTCTTCGCAGCTAACTCGCAACTCTGCAACTAACTCTCAGAAACGCAAGGGTTTAAATAGCTTTTCTTAAAGTTCCACATGTTTCGAGAAATATCTCGACAGGAAATTATTCTAGAAGCTTCCCGATTGGACCATGGGATATCGCCAATTCGGTCGCCAAATGGGCGATAAAGTCGCCAATCTGGCAACCCTGCCATACACTATTTTATGGCAACCCTAGTGCTATGCCGGAAAGCTTACATACAGGCGCAACCGCCGAATTTTTCGTAACAATATCATTGTCATTCGATGCACTGTTTTACTCAATATCATTTGTTCCTTATATGACTGAAGATGCAAATTTGGCTCATATTTTGAAATACTAGACTTTACAGGAGTATTTAATAGCACTTTTGTTAGAATTCTTTATAAGCACATCTATAAAAACTGACAATAAGTTAGCAGTTGTAGATATGAAATCTGAAATATTAATATTAGCTGTATATATGAATAAAATACATAATTAAACATTGCATTATGATATTACTTTCATCATATGTAAGTATTAAATATGCGACGATAAAATCTACTTTTTGACCATTTTTGATGCAATAAATTTCAACAAACAATTGTAGCTTTATTGCTGAAAACTGTTTCCTGATATTTAGCGGCACATACATAATTTATTTATATAGCTATCTACATATATGAAGTAAACAAAAAGGACTCTGCAATATTGATGGTGCGAAACGTAGAACGTTGAATTCATAATGAAGAATAAGAATTTTGATGACATAGAAATGTTGATCCATAATCGGTATATAGAGATATATAATGAATAGGAGACTGGCAGCCGAGGCACATTAAATCTTCATTTTTATTTTCAGTAAACATATTTTGGCCACAAACAACTTGGCACATTATTTATGCCTATTTCAAGAGGCTTGCATTTTGCTAACTTTCCAGTAAGAAGGAAACAGCAGACTGCAGAGCAGCTAGGCCGAAGAGTAGCGAGCAAATGCTTTCGTTATATTCAGAGTGAAATCTTAATCCAGACTGAGTTAGTTTTGATTCTCAGTGCATTTGGATTGTATAATTAATACTGTCGTAAAAGTATTATTGGCTGTTTGAGTTTTAGTTATATTTACATCATCAGACTTATGTAAGAATCATATGACATGGATTAGTCTCGAAATGACGTATTGCAAATAGAGATTACTATTTTTAGAATACAGAGAGGAAATTAATTTACATTGCTAATTTAAATTATCTTTTACGTATTTTTTTTATTATATATGTATATATATATATATATACCAGTTAAGGTTAACATCACTCGAGATAGCTTGCGTAAATGCGGTGAGGTTAAAGTATATTCTTTCGGATGATGACGTATGCATATTTTAAAACGTAACAACGGAATTCACAGCAATATTTATATGCAGTTAAACTGAACAAAATATGTTAATATTTGAAAACAAAACAGAAAGAAAACGGCCTTTTTCATTAAGGGGGCGAATATATGATATATGGATGATTTTTAGATTTTTTCGTCTTGTAATTAGCACTCGTGAAACAGCGCCTGTCAAAATAGTCATTCAAAAGAACACATGTCCTTTCCCGTTGATTATATTTCTAATGGTGTTAACGTCATTTTCCTACTGTTGTCTGACTGTTGAAGTAATTAGGGCATAATTCATAGACAATCAAGCATTCCCCCCCACAGCTATTACAAAGCTAGAAATAACGGTCTAGAAATAGCTTAATATCATTTTAACTAAGAAAGCAGAACAATGATTATACATAAGCCGTATTTTAGCGAAAATAGTTTATACGTTTTCGACAAACAGCTATTTCCTAAAACCAAATCCAATGTATAGAATATTTTACAATGGATTATTGTTCTCACTTCAACAACAAAGAAGAATGGCAATTCTTGATTGCTGAAAATCATTTTTGACCTTCTCTTGGTATTTTGTTAATAACTAAATATCGTTAAGTATTGTTTTCTTCTATTAAAGATTTTAGACATGACCTCCAAACTTCAGGGAACACATAGTGCCCTTACAGTTTAAATTATCGATTAAAACCTTTAAGAAATGCGAACAATATTTCCTTGCTCTATTATATATACAGATCTTTGTCAAACGTGTTATATTTTCTTGTCGTGTAAGCTCTGTGAAATAATTTCGAATATTTTAAAGCTCAATATGTTAATATCTTATAAGCCATAAGATGCAACAAATTTGAGTGCCTTAATCATCTTCCATTTCTGAAAGAAGACTTGTTTGTCTGAACACACCATCAACATAATAACACACCGCTACATTATTAAGAAGACGATCGAAACGATACTATATTTCTTTAATAATTTATTACTGAATAGGACAATAATGTAGATTAGAGTGTTTATTAGGATTGACAAAAATATTCCCATAAACATAACGAAGCCCTTTTGTTAATCTTTTGACAACATTTTTATAACAACATCAATTTCTAGTACCATATATACTATAATGAAGATGCGTTTCTAAATATTTTCTTTTCAATTTACTGTTGCAGAGATGGAAAGCCAACTGTTTAAATTGAATAAAACATATTTACACTCAGAAATTATTTGATTGCTATGATTTTAGACCAGGACTAATATAAGGGAATAAAGTAATGTTTAATACATAGTAAAATATTAAATTATGTTCTCGGCAGCACATTAATTTAAAAGTTTATGCATTGAAAAGCAGCATAATAAACAGAGTGTAATAATGTAAAAATGCAATTAGAAAATGTATATAAATCAAGAATGAAAGACATAATAGTGGTCTAAACCTTTAGACGTTAGAGAAAGACCGTTTCGTTCAAACTCTGTCTTCCTGACATTTCTCTAATTGGTAGTTGGATGAAATAGGACAGAAAAAGGATTTCTCTTTCCTCTTCTGAGTTCTAGCGTTTCCTTCCTAAACGAGCAAGGATAAGTGCCAATGGCCCAATTGTCCGTCCCTTACGAAGGAGATTAAAAAGCCCTGTTCGTAGTCCGCTGTAAAAGTTTAATGCATCGCAGTGAAATTGTACGAAAAAATAGTCCATGAATGTGAATACAGTTTTGTAAGTTAATCCAGTAAACTGAAATTTATATGCAGCTTAAGAAAATTTATGGATCATAAATAAAAATTATGATGTTAGATAGTCATGACTTCCTTCTTCTGACGAAGAAGAGAAAGAAAAGTGTATACTTAGGTAAGGGAAATATGGCATCTTTTACTTAGGGTTATGCAGCTCGCATAACGACACTGAATATTATTTTAAGGCTCTAAGGAAATGCCTGAAAAAATATACTGGATAATTTTAAATAGGTATTACGTAGCTGTGCACAAGGCCAGTTTTTGTTTTAATATTTAAATGCATGTTTGAAAGCTGACGATGAAAGGACATTTTTTGATGAAGCGTTTTAAAGGAATTTTTGTTGAAAAAATTTCAATTAATTAATATCTGCGTTTAATTGTTTATTAAAGTGCATTTCTACTTAAAAAATTTAGTAAACTGCAACAACTATACGACTAAAATGTTACAAGCAAATAATGTTAATGGATATCATTGACGACTCTGTTAATGGATATCATTGACGACGACCAGCCTTTAATACATATCCATTAATCCCATTTACTTTACTATTTATTTAATAGCTATGTAAACCTTTGAAACACGTAACTAAGATATTCAGGCATGCCTTCGTTTTTAAAGTTTTTTAACTGGAACTGTGCTTAAAATTACTCAAACTTTTAGCATTATACGAGATACGTATTGAATAATATCCTCGCTATGTAGTTCTCATTTTAATCTAAAATACCTTTTACGGACTTACTGCTATGCATTCTCATTAGAGAAACTGACTATCAATTATATTTGAGGAAAACTGAAACTACTTATGCAGGGTGTTTGTTTTGTGCCTGGAAATCAATGCTGAGATGAAACTTATAGCCTCTTGTTTCTTGAGTATATTAATAAGGTCTTAAATCTGGGAGGCAGTATTTCACATCAGATAGGTAGACTAAATTTACATAAAGATTTTAACCGTTCAAAAGCAACTTAAACATGCGAGGCTACAGTTGTAAATTCAGTTTCTCAAAATTTATCTGCGGCTGGATGATCATATCCAATTGTGTCAAAACTTAAAAATGAATTATATTAGCATATGCATTGATGTAACTGGTTAACTAGTTAAGTGCTTAATTATTTCTTGTTAAAGTACGCCAGGCCTATTCGCTTAAAGCGAAAAACATTCATGTTGTTCTTTCTATAGAAAACCGATTCATGTAGAATTTATTCCTACGAAAAGCCAATAAAACTCCATGCAGTTGAACAGGAAACGAACTAAGATCGAATTACAGTGCACAGATGTCTTATCTGCTTGGTCATTGGTCGAATATATACTACATAAGACTTCGCGTTAATTAAAAGAGCTATAAACTGCCTCAAAAATTTCAAAATGACTCATAATAATATTGTCTTTGGTATTTATAAGCTACGTATTTCATCATAGATTCTGAAGTTAATATTCAATTGTCATTTTATTCAATTTTTTTTATTTATAAAAATCTCAAGAATTCTTGGACATCACTGTAAGGTTTATTTAATTTTGTAAATCAGTTGTAATAATTTTTCTTAAGATTGCGCACGAATTAATGGTTAACTTCGGAATTCAATTTGCAAATTTGAAACTATTTTATTTTGGTACAAAGTTTGTATCTGAACTTGCTTAATGCTGATGGTTCTTTGTGATTCCAAATTTTATGTCCTCGAATGCGAAATGTTTGATAAAACATTTTTAATTCACTTTGTAGAGGCATTAGGTTATTTTGAAAGCAGAAAATGTGAAAAATGAGCATTGCCCTCGCCGGGACTCGAACCTCGGACCTCTCGAATACGCGCCGAGTGTTCTGATCATTACACCACGAATGCATGCTAAGAAAGCGGGAGAAATACCTTATATTACTTGCCCTTTTAAAGGACGATTGGGGATTAGAGGACACATTCGCCAAATTCCGGTGGTGGAGAATCATCATCCATCACCATTTTTAGTACTGTAGAAACCACTGTAGAAACATTAGAATTTTTTGAAGCAGGAGACACAAAAAAACGTGCAATGCTCTCACCGGGACTCGAACCACGGATCTCTCGAATACAAGCCGAGCGTGCTGACCACTACACCACGAAAGCACGCTAAGAAGGAGGAAGAAATACCTTATAACTTTTAACAACATTTTCTGTTCTTAATTTTTGATTAAATGAAAGTTTAATATGATTCATCTTCAAATGGATACTTTGATTTATCAAATGGAATAAAAAGTTTAAAAAAGAAATTTTCAATAAAACTGATTTCTATTGATTATATTTCAGTTTAATTGTTCCATTTAGTTTTTTACTCGTGACTAAACGAGTAACTTTACGGCTGTTTGAGTTTCTATTACTGCTTTCGAACATTTCAGGAAATTTTCAAACATTCGACATCAGGTCACATGTCATTCATTACCTTTTTAGGTATTTAATGAAATCTGGAGTTTAAGAATTCTGGTTTCCTTAAATTTATTACTGGATTTTGCATCCTTTTGCTCAGTTGCCAAGTTCCACTTGCGTTTAACTATATAAAAATGTATGTACTGCTAAAGATTTTCAAATTAAACTTTGTTTCCAATACTTCTTTCTAACTCATTTACCTTACTTCATCAATGTCTTAAGCCGAATGCTATTTTTCAACTCAAAGTTTTCTTTCAACCAAATGCTAAATTCTTAACTGAGCTGTTTTCCAGGCATGGCTTTGGGTTGTTTTCATAGCATTTGGGCAAATCCCATCTTACGTTTATCTTTATAACTTGTTCATTTTGAGGGCCTAATCCCTTGAACTGGGTCTAAAGCTTTGTGATTGTAAAAGTTCCTTTACAGACCAGTGATCTAGCTGAGAGTTCCGGCTCAGTCTTCCGTTGTAGTCTTACACAGATCTCTCTCTGCACAAACACTTCCGCTATTGTTTCAAGGGAAAATTCGCCCTATTGTTCCTGGCAATCAATTACTTTGTATACAAAGAGGTTTTGAGCAACTTTTAATTAATTAAGGAATTTCACGGAATGTGGGCCGAGATAGCAAGTACTTTTATTTCTTTAGAAGAAAGCTCGCACATTTACAAGCTGCGAAATCTTGTGAAGAATTTTTTTTTCATTATTTAGTTTAAACAGCGTTAATGTGAATGATCAAAATACATTTTTATATAATTTTAATTAATTTTAATTTACGAGTCGCATGTATAATTAAAGTAATTAGCATTTCATCTCATATAAAGTTAATCACTGAGGAAACTACGTTTCCTTATTAGTCTAGATTAAAATGAGGGAATATTAAAGATGATTGCCCCTCATGTGCTTCTAAAATTACGTATTACTGGAATACATGAAAAATCAGATTTAAAAGCAGCAAATATGTCAAAAATTTTTAACTTAATTCTTAATTCCATTCCATTGTCTAAAAGGAATTTAATAATCTTTTGAAGTAAGTATTTAAGCTGAAACTTTATGAAAATCTCTAACGGAAATTCTGCTTTTCATCTTACAATATTGGTAACGTTTGCAGTGAAAGCAGAACCTATCTGTTATAAGTGATATTGATAAAATGGTTTTAATTTAACTAAAGGTGAATTTCAAAAAAGTATAACAAACCCCACTAATCTAATAATAAAGGTGAAATAAATTTTTTGAATGATAGAAGTGGATATATACTATTAGCAAAGTTGTCACTAAATTATGCAATTATGCAATTAAACCAATGTGTTAACGTGCCTAGTTTATCCAGACATATAACGCTTTGTTTCATTTAGCGAATGTAACTAGCACTATTGTTAGTGTCTTCTAAACGGAAATATTTTGGAAAAGCTAACAAAATTTTACAAATAATGTTTTTTACAAGCTGATTACAGTTACATGTATCTATCATTTCAGGAACTCTGACATTACGAAACTTTACTTTCCTGAAACGCCTAAATTTTAGACCTTTTTGGTTACTGAAGAAAATCCAAGAACAAGTTTCGTTTTTGTGAAAATTATCGAACATCAAAAGCATGGTCCATCATTCGATTTATGCAAAGATTGGAACAAAATATAAGTAGTTCTGGTGTAGCATACAGATTCAGACCAGTTTTACAGAAAGTTTTGATTGCCTGTGTAAACCTACAACAGTGTCGGTAAAAAGAAAAGTCTAAAAGGAATTTAATAATTCGCTAATTAGAAACTACTATACTGAAAACAGTGGAACGTTTGTAATTTTCTATGCTTATACTAAAAGCAAAAATGTCGCGTTCTAGACCATTTTCATGTATCATTTTTATTTCGGTTCCGCTACTTCTGTCATGGCTCTCTAAACCTATTCAAGATGTTTTCTTATTATAGGAAATAAATTATTATAGGACATTTATCTTTGAACTATAAAAATAAATTATTTAGTTTTCATTGCGTGCAAGCGCTTATTTCTCTAAGAGTTGTGAACATGGCATATACAATACCTGTTATAATCTGACCATTGTGTCATTTCGGAGGACATGATATGATGAAGATATTTACGTCTTTGAAACCATCTTAATAACAGAGAAATCGTGATTAGAGAGTTATAAATTTAGATCAGAATACATTGTTTGCTCTATGATAAAGAAATGTTTCAAATCAAAGCAGCTCGAGCTTCATTCTTCAAAATATGATATCGCTTCGAAATATAACTGAATTTAGTTCGCACTGATTCGGTTGACGTCACTTCAAGCATTTCATCTGCAGTGTCTAATAATCTAACAGCAAAATTCAGTTACTGGAGGTTTGATGAGCTGACATTGCTTTCCATGAATTTTTTTAACAGAAGAATAATTAGTTTCGCTATCGTTTTGAAACATTCATTAAACTAACATATCAGTCGAACATTGATACTATTATATTCTGGAATGAAGACAGTTCATTTTTCAGAAAAATATAATTGTTTTTTCATGGCACCAAGTACAACACATCTTTATATTTAATTTACTGTTTCCAGTTTAAGATTTAGCAATTTTTCTCTGAATTATTTTTAGCAGTTAGCTTACATTAAAATGCTCTTTCTAGGTGCTCCCCAACAAAAACCTGACATTAGCATAGAAATTAAGGAAAATTTCTTTTAGACATATATACGGTACCTAAGCTTGTTTCAACAAATTATGCATGAGATTTTTTAAAGCAGTTAAATTCATAACTGACCGAAACTTTAGTTTCGCTGAGAGGATGCAAACAAAGTTTACATTTCTGTGTTCTTTCTGCAAAAAATAATTCTTTTGCATTGCTATGTGCGATATAAAGTTATTATTTTATTTACTAGTAGATTTACCTAATATTTATTCTGAATTTATGAATCTCCTAGTCTTTTACATGCTTTTAGCAGGGCAATTTATCTTAATATTTTATATCTAAATGTGAAGGCAAGTAAATTTCATAAATCAAATGCAAGATCTAAAAACCGATATTTACAAATAAAATTATGAACCCGAATAAATTACTGTTTACTTAATCACAACTATGTCTTCAAGTGCTCTAGACGTTTGGAAAGATTCGTGTTTTCGTGGAGATTTTCGACACAAATTTTGTCACATATGGAATATGGTTTGTACTTATGTTAGATGTGGAGAAATTCTTGGATATCCCACGCAGGCAACCTGCTTTTCCTCAAAATATTCAGCCCGAAAAGATGCTAGACTTCTGTATCTTTATGCATTCGATTACTGGTCTTCCTTTTGTTCTAAATAGCATGTTCTGTATGTTAATTAGAACATGTTCTGCCTGCTAAAGACCACGATACTAATTTCGATTCTCCTGAGAGTAGTTTTCCTCGGCGTTGCGTTATTCTCGCCACTAGGCTTGTCACGCCGACCTTTAGGTCAACTTGCGCATTACTTTAATTGTGTAGCCTTAACTTACTATTACTAGTAAGGTAAAATTCTTTGTCTTTCATTTAAACTATAATTGCTGGATATATTTTGTAAGCACAAGTAGTGCCTTCTGTTAACTTTTATTTGAGGCAAAAAGGGTCCTTTATACCCTTTTCTTGTCTCTGTGGTACTTTACAAGACACTATACTCAGTGGTACTTTACATTTCACTTCTCAGTCTTCAAACAGTTCCCATAGTTCATGCTTCCAAACAACACGAGATTCATGCTTCCAAATAACTTCCAAAGAACACGAGATCTTATATCTTTTACTGTTGAAAATACTCAGAGATTTTGTGTTTTTCAGTATGAGCTGTGTGAAGAGGCTTCTGGTGCTACGGAATTAATTTTAGAAAGTAATGTCAAAATGACAACAAGAAATTTCAACCAAGCGTTGACATCGTGCAAACCCCACTGTTCCATAAATAAATCGAGACATTTGTCTCCAAGTTCTCTAAAAAAATGGTTTTCCAGAAAATTTTCATAGATGTCCATAAGCCTGTTACTGTTTACTCGTAAGTTGGCTATGTTGATATCCATAACCACAGTGGACGTGCTAAAATATATCTTGTTACTTCCTCCCGTGTTTCTGTCTTTGAGGTTCCTCTTCAAGATTTTTCATGTCTACTAATAAAACAAAATTTACTATACTTAGTTTACTAGGCTACTTCGATTACTTTCATATATACACGTCACGTACCGATTAAAGAATTTTTCGGGCCTATTGAAACAAGAATTGTTTCACAGCCAAATGCATGCCGTAAATTTTCAAATGTTTCAGTACCACTGTTGCTAAGTTTAACAAGAAATACAGTCCGATTTCTGCCTTATTTTTCAAACAAGTGTTTTCTTTCCTTAACATACCAGGTGCTCCCCTTATCACTGACCATATGCTTAAAGGCCACGAGCATTCAATTGCAGTTCAGACGTGCCCGATATATGACCTTCATAATATTGCTAAGTATAACAGTGGGAAAGAAAACCAACGACACTTAAAATTTTTCTATCAGCTCTTCTATATGTATGTAGATCGCGAAGCTAAGAAGTTTGGAAATATTTTAATACCTTATATTGTAGGAAACTGCAAAATTTATTACAAGATCATCAACATTAATAATAATTTTTAAAGAAATAAGATAGCCTGAATACCATTTAAGAAAACATATAGAAATATCTGCAATGTTGAATACGTCTACTTAGTACTATTGCCAACTAAAATGCATTTTTAGTTGATAATAGAGGGTAATAATCTGTATAAATTTATATCTTGAGGAGAATAATCATATTGTCTGCAGGCACAGATTCTCACATTTGGAAGCAACTCAATCGTGACCACGTTACTACCTTTGCACTTTAGATAGGAGTTGCTGTCTTCGGCCTTGCCTTGTAAGTGTCGAAAGTTGAAACTCACGAGGGTGAAGTTCTGAGCCAACTTCTCATTAACTTGCTGTCTGTCTGTACCCTTTTGGCTATCAGTTACATTAAATTTAACTTTACATTTCTCGCCATAAATTCTGGTGAAGTTGTAAGCACCAGAAGTGACTTCTATTCAGCTTACATAGTACAAAATAAGGGTCTTTAACATCCTTTAACATCAAGTTTCTGTGGAGCCTTAGCGATAAATCGCTTAACATCTACATAGAGTTTAACACTGGATGATACCCAAAAGAGCTCTTTTTTTGCCCCCTATGCCGGGCACTTCCTATAACGGCATTGGCCACTACTAAGGCCAGAAGTGGTGGGCATTTTATTGTGGAGGCACGTAATAGGCAGCCACCGCTACAATCCTATGAAGAGACAGACAATTTTACATCCATACCTTCTCCTAGATTCGAATTCGGGCGCTTCGGTATCGCAGTCAGGCTACTCTAACCACTATACCGTCTGGGCAGCTCCAAGAGAGTTAAAGTTGATCAAAATGGTAATGTTAGGTACTAGTCAAAAATGATAATTTCTAACATAAAACTACGCGTAGTATGTTGGAATTATTTAATGAGAAGAAGGCTTAATTGTTTAGGACAGAGACGTATATTTTTTCATTTGTGCGTGAAGCTTCAAATAGACGTTTCTCTCAGATGAAATCCTACTACATTCCAGTTTGCTAGGGCTGCAATTCTACGAAATGAAAACAATAACCACATCGAAGAGATTTTCATCAAATTGTTAATAATTCTATTTATGATTTTCTGATTTTGCGCATGAGTTGCAGTTTCTTTCTGGTAGTAAAATGAGTATATAATATTATTCATTTTAATTACTTAATGTAGGAGAGGCAAAGATTTTTAAATGATTTTTATGGGGCATTCAAATATGGACTAAGTTAAAAAATTGTGCCTTAAGTATTACTATTTTAATTTAGTTACGAAGCATCATACATATTCAAGCACCTGGAATTCTTCTCACCCAACTTTCTTTTACGTCATAACACACAAAGTTTCATTGCATTATCCATTTAGAAAATTGAGTCAGAAAAATCTGCAAATTAATTTCGAAATATAAAAAGAAAAAAAAATGCATGTTGGCCCTTACACTTTAAAAGTTTTCTTTTTTAAATTTTTACACCCCATTCTCTGTCAGTATTTGAGAAGAAGATGGATTGCCTTAATAGAATGAATAGAGTAAAATTCTGGCCTTTTTTTCACCTCCAAAATTATATGAAGTGCAGTCTTAAGTCTGCGTCATGAATGAGCAACCAAAATATTTTCAACTAAAAATAATAGAGATTCAGTGTTGCATGGTATCGAAAGTTAACGCTAAATTGTTTAATTGGTTATTTCACTCATTGTTTAGTGGCCAGAAATAAGTTAGCGCATGATTAGAGAGTTTGTTACTAACATAATAAAGAGTTTGGATCGAAAGACTCTGTACAGATCTAAAGAATCAGTAATAATCTAAAGAATCAGTAATAAAAGTATTCAATCAGCATTCGTTACTTAATAAAGATATCAAGGCAGTGTCGCTGGGACAAGTCAAGTGATTGATATGTTGTTCTAAATAAAATATCTAAAGGTCTGCAGTCTCTAATTATCATACTTATTCTGGAATTCTATAACATAAATTTACTGTAATATAAAAAAGAAGTGTGCAAGCTATTCTTCATGTGATTGAATTATTTAATGTAAGCATTTTCAAGAAAACTTATTTCTGAAAAGAGCTTGTGTAATTCAAATAATAGATTATACCGAAAACGTTACGCTGAATTATTAATTTTCATACATGCTAATAATTAATTGTACGTAATTTTAATGCATAATTAACTTCAAGATTACATTTGCAGCTTAACTAAACAACTTTTATTCTGTCTCCTCATCGATCTGGTTAGTTAGATAAACGACGTTTTGTCCCCCACCCCTCGATCCAAATCTCGAGTCTTTAAATCAAATTCTATGTTAAAAACTTCAGTGAGTTAGAATCAGTTTGAAGTGGCTAATAAATAAATGAGTATGAATGAGCTTATGCGTAAAAGGTATGTAATAAGATAAAATTGTAATAGTAGACCTCTAAACTTATATAGAAATCGTTATTGTATGGCTCATGCTAGAAGGAAACAATGAATAATGTTTTGTTATAAAATCTAAACCCATTTTATCATTCAAGTATATTTATGAATATTTCATTAATTAAATAGGATCATCTGTTTCTTGGTATATTATGCATTAAATATTTTCTTTTAAAAATCATGCAAATAAATCTAGAAATGTATTAGCAATTTTAACTGGTAGAAGAATTGTCATCAAAATTAAAGTACCAGGCACAAACCATATTATATCTAGAGGCATTAGGCTAGAGGAAAGTTAAATGACATTTCTAGCAATAAAAAAATATTAAAAAAGGGCCTTAAATAAAATGCAATAGATCATAAAAAAAGGCTTAGGAGAACTTTGTCCTCCCCAGGGAGCTCAAATTTCTCATAGCGGGTCCCCTATGCCAATGAAGAAATAGTTGAGAAGTGTTTGTGGAATAAATTTCTCTCACCCTGAAGAACGACTTTTAATTCGCGAAGAGTTGTGAGGAAGGCTGACCCGCTTTAATGAAATCCCTGTCTCTGCCAGGCTGGGTTTTCAACAGCGTCTGTCGTAAAACCGAAGTATAGAGCATAACTTAGCGAAAAAATAGGTTTTGGTAGTTGTATCTTTGTTTACGCCAAGATTCAATAACTTTGTAAGAAAAAACAAGTTCATTTATAAGAAAATTATTATATTAGTAAATTATTTTATTTAGTTTAAATTTGTAGATAATAACATATTATTGTACTAATATAAAGGTCTAGTAGATGATAGTTTAATGACTGCGTTCTTATGACATAACTTTCAGCCTTCAATTGACGCTGTTAAATATTTATTTTTAAGTTTCTTAAATTACATAAGATTCAACTTAGATAGTTAAAAATGCGACTGGTAATGGCTCTCAAGGATATTCTCCTTCTCCACCAAGGCAGTGCATGACAGAAAATTTATATTAGCAATTCTATCCGTTCTTTTTCTATAGTTTTACTTTTGCATATTTTTAGTAATCATTTTACATAATTGCCTTCCTATTTTGCTTTCTAGTTTACTGTCTGCTTACGTTGTTATGTTTTAACAATAAAACTTCTAAGTAATTTATCTTATTCACATTCTTATCTATCATGATGATGTAAATTAAAATTTATTTCTATACTGATGCTTATAGCCTATATTGCTTTCCTCAGTTTCTCCATTCTCTTTAATTTTCATTGTTCTTCATCTGCTTTACTTTATATTTTACTAGCTATATGTAGAGAGTGAATAAATTCTCTTTGATTCAAAACTGCGGGTAATACTTATAAAAGCTGATATCCTAGGCATCTCATTTAGAAAGAAATTTTAACAAATTTTAACAAATTTCTTAATTGTTCAAATTAAGAAATTTTAACAAATTTCTTAATTTGAACTGCTTGTTTTGTAACTTAAATGACTGAAACAAAATCCAGAAGTTCGAAATCTGCATTTATGTTTAAGACTACTTATAATATGGTTATGTTTCATTTTCATCGCTAACCCTCCGGCCATATTCTGTGCTTGTTAAATTGTTGGTACTTGCATCTGTTTGGACTTCTCCTTTTCAGTAGCCATTCAGACAACTCCGTGATAGCCACGACTTTTCCTAGAAATCAAATCCAAGGACTGATACTAAAGCTTGACAATTAATTCGATCCACAGTATTTAGTGAAAAATGAAACTTGTAGCACCAATGACAAAACACAACTAGTTAGGAATTCTCATAAACTTTGCTGCTAATTTCATGTGTTGCCACAAAATGAAGAAACTGCTTACTTAAAAGTGTTGTTATGTCTTATAGGCCTTCACAATGGTTTCTATAATTTATCAGTATACGTGTCCGCATCTAAACTCTTTCCGGTTACTTCTGATTTTTTCCGACCAAATTACCTCAGGCATTTCTTACAGAAATGGCACATTGCAAAGTGATTACGGTAATGATATTATGAATTATCGGAATATAGCAGACATGAATTATGTCAGAAATAATATTTTATAAAATATGACCTTAGCTTAAAAAAAGCAAAAGATTTAACACTTGAATTGAAAGTGAGAATTATTTAAGTTTTAGAATGGCTGGATTCAAATTAGAAATAACGAATGAATATTGAAAAATGTATAATGCCTGAACTCAGCCCTAAAATCGAAGATTTCGTCTTAGAATCATGTGAAAAATAAGTATTTTCTAGAGGATAGAAGTTTTTGAGCACAGTAGGGCATAAAGATTCAGTTTTTTTTTTTGTTTGTTTTTTTGTTACGGATAAAAGATGCACGATAGGGTGGGCCGAAAAAACACTTTTTATTAATTTTTCGTCACTATATCCCGGAAAAGTTGCCTATCGCTTAGTTATGCAAAATGAAAAAAATGTTTTGATGTAAAAACATATCCCGTTTGTGCATCACACTCAAAGTTTTAAAAAATACCGAAATTTTGGCTTTTTTGGGTCAATTTTTTGTGATTACTACATTTACTATTATTGAAATGCAGTTGTGCCTGATGGGAATTTTGGGACTTGAGCAACAAGGAAAAATTTTAAACCTGTAGTTTCAAATTATTTATTGTTTGTGCTAAAACTACAAAATACACAATTTTTTATAAAATAACAATTCATAATATCTGATCAATTTACTTGCGGTGAATGCATTTGTCATTTAAATTTTTTTTTTATTCAAAAGAACGTATGCACCTTAAAATTAGTTTCTTGAGAAAATTCTGACATAATAATCTTGAAAGGAGAGTCGTCCTAATCAAGCCCTCTCTTGTGTCAGCGCCACATACCTTTTTTAAATGCTTCGAATGCAAGTTAGGTACACCGATCTACAGCCTTGTTCTGAGAAGGGAAGCTTTGGAAATTCTGTTGCAGCGAGGTGCCAGTCTTTAATAGATTTTTGATAGCTCCGTAATATTCCTTAATTGGAGGAAAATAGGTATTGCAACTGCTCCACCAAATCATGTTGACGTAATCTGTTGTTTCCAAGTTGAGTTTTAGTGGGGTAAAATTTCGAACAGAATTTCGTTGGAAAATGACCGAGCTCTCAGCAATCGGCGCAAACCTAGCTATCTGATATGTTTTCATTCATCCCAATCACTGGAAGATTTTTGTGATAAGCAAAAAGAGTATTCTATTGATGACTTGCGACAGACTTTAAGTTAAATATGATGTTCTTCAAAAACTAGCTTTGGATCAGATATGAAATTCTAATTTTGAACTGAAAAAGCGTGTCACAATTCAAAATAAAATATATGAAGTGTTTAACTTCCTTATTATGTTTTATTAAGATCGCGTGAGAGTCTAAAAGCTCGATTTGCTCTCGTTCTGAGTGTGAAAGCGTATCAGGATCCTGAGTTGCTAAATCTTCTAAAACTGTACATAATTTTATGGGAACAAAGATATTAAGTAAATATAACTGATCCTTACTCAACGCATTTCTGTCACCTTGAGGAATGGCATTTCAATACTTTCAAAGCGAACTATTGAAAGCTTTTCAGAGACGACGAATTTTTTCCCAATCAGTCCACTAAAACATTTGAGCACTCTAGTAACACCATCCAAGTGACGAAATAGGTGACGGCATCGCAGTTCGTTGAAGTATAAGAGAAATATAGCAAACTGACTGGCCTCTCAAAGTATAGTTCGAACTGTCAAATAACACCATTTTTCATATCACTATTAATTGTAGTTCCATTACTCCCTATCACATAACGTTGTTCAAGGGAAATATACGTAGGCAAAAGAAAATTATGGTAGAAGCTATATATCTAACATTTGCTGTAGACGATGAAATGCGGCCCATATATTCTAATCCTGATTCTTGTAAGAGGGAGTAATAGTCCTCATTTTTAGATCTTTGAAAAAGGTTTGAATTTTTTTAAAAATAGCATTGTGTAGTCATTTCTTCCATCTTGATGGAAGAAAAGACTGTACAGACCACGTAGTGCTTTTTTACAGATTGGTTCTGCAAATCAAGTACAGACCACGTAGTGCTTTCAAGTACAGACCACGTAATGCTTTTCAAGTACAGATTGGTTCTACAAATCATCTACGAGTTTTTCCTCTTCTTATTTTATTTTTGTAAAAGACGTGAGAATTATCTGAATCAGTTATCACATATAAAGCACCATTTGCACTTCCAAGCAGGTTAGTCACATAATTCTTACCGGATTCAAACATGGGTCAATAAATTCACTTCAATGTGTTAATAAATCAACACACAAACTAAAACTATATACTAAATTTATTTACAACCCGTTAGCTATTTTTAATTACTCTTAAAAAGAGAATTCAAAATCATTATTACCAACTCCGTCGGTTCTAGAAACAATTCTCAACATCAGAGTGCAACAAGGTTGCCACAAAAATTATGCAAAATCAAATATTTGCTTCAGCGCTGCCTAACGGCTAAATCGGCAGTCACAACAACATACATAATTACATCGTATTTAAAATACACACAAGTACAGTTTCATAATATTTACAATATACACAATACTTGAAATTAGAGAACATAGTTATATAACATTTGGCATTGCTATAAAATTATTGCCATTTTTACAAATATTTCGTTCTCTGACTTTTTCTGACTGAAAGAAAAATAATTTGAAATAACAGAACTTTTTTTATCTTGTTTTTCCTGTCCTAAAATTCATATTAAGACCAATATATAGTAATGAGTTAAATGATTCTAAAAAACTGACGAAAAACATCTAAATTTTATTAATTTTCAAATCTTTGAGTTGAATGCACGAACGGAAGATATAATTTCTTTCGAAAATGATTATTTCATTTTGCTTAGCTAGGCCATAGGCAACGCTTATGGGGTATAGCGACTAGTGACGAGGGGGGAGTTTATTTTTCATATTTAGTTATTATTATTTAGTTATAGTATTTATGTTATTATTCCACACTGGTGCCCGCGGAAGGAACCAGTAGATAAACGGATTTATGGAAGCTGAAGCAAATGAATTCGTGTAACTTAAGGGTATTCCTCTTTTGTAAAGAAGGAAGGCTTTTCATAATATTTCTTTTGAGACTGTGTGTGTTAAATTTTCTAATGCAGACATCAGTGTCCGTAATGAGTTGAGTCAACAGGTACGTGAACTTAATTCTAGTTATTCACCGAAGGATGTTTTTAATATAGATAATAAATTTATTTAAAAATTTTCCGCCTATAAAACATGACTTTAAAGATGATGCTTTAATAAGCGGTAAAAGCAGCAAAGGAAGAATAACTACGAACACAGATCTAAGTGGAGGAGCTTAAATTACAACTATCGGTATGGTTAAAATCGTCGATGCTTTCAAACAAACGAATATTGCTTGTGGATTATATTTTACAGTTATGCCAGGACGAAGCGCAAAAGAATAAAGTCTGCATGAACAAACAAATAGAACTGTAAAAATCGTTTTTTGCACCCCGAAAGAGGAAAGTAGTACTATTATTAGTATTCTACAATTGTTTTAACTTGATAATACTTTAAGTCATTCTAAGCTGCACGAAGGGAAGGCTGACCGTGTTGAATGTCTACTACCTATAAATTGCAGTCATTGAATCAGCAACTAATTCAAACCTGATACTACATCGGAGACTATTATATCAGATTATATTGTAATCAAAATTATGAATTATTTTACTATTGGCTATCAATGAGTTGAATGTTACGCGGAGTGGTGTAAAACCTGCATAAATAGCTTACTGCTTTCAGATGCTGAATTCATTCATTCTTCCACAGATTACACGAATATAACAAGTAGAAAGCGCTCTGAGAAAGTGTAATTTGTCGATTCGTAGATTATGGCTCAGTTAACAATGGCTTGGGAGAATGTAGACTTAAATTATGAAGAAAATATTAAATGTATCTGCGAAATATGTATTGAGTAAAATGAATTTTTGTTGAAAAAACACACCAAAAGTCTGCTTAATGCTGATAAAAATCAATTGCGCTGTCGATTGTCTTATTTATTGATTATCGATTGTCTAATATTTATTGTTATGCAGCTTTCGCGAGAACAAAGAACATAATAGCTGTTGTAAACAGGGAAACTGCCGAACTATACCGATCAGGGTGCCTCTAGACACCCTGATCGGTATAGTTATTAGCGAATCTGACTGCGGTGCTGATGTGCTCTTGGTCGAATCCCCGAGAAGAATTAGATATTTTTAAGTGTGTAGTGGGGATAGTCAGAATACTGGCAGTTCGAAAGTCTTCTCTAGTGGCTTGGTGATGGTAGAAGAGAGATGGGAGATCCTCAAACTTGTCCCAATCTTTTGCCTATCAAAGTTGGGGGCGGAGCTGCTCTATTACAGTGGTTGGATTAGACGTGTAAGATCACGAGTGAAATTCTGATGTCTTGCCCACATACCAGTAGTTAAAAGTCAGAGAAGTAAATTTGTAACTTGTCAAATTATTTTCGTACCAATATAAATATTTACGCAATTAATTGCAAATGCAATCTAATATGAAAAGTACTTAATTCTATTTCATTTTAGTTTTTTAGTTTCTCATTGCTTTTCAGTTTTTATTTTTGCGCTTATTTCTTAATTAAAAGAAATTTGTATTTTAAAGATAAATTTCCAGAATACTTTCGTAGATAAAACTCTAACTGATTTGAACAGTTTTGCTAAATCGTACGAATTTGAATTAAAGAGGGTCCAGACTATGTATATTACCTTATTACCGTGTTTCTTTTTTTTATGACTACAGTATGTCCTTTCGTATTCCAGGCAATATTCCAGAGAAAATACGTCTGTACTACGCTTAGCTCGCTACAGTATTTATATGAATCGCGAAATTGAAGAAGCATTATTACGGATCATAACAAATTTAATGAAAATGACAGGTTGTATGCTGAAGAGTTTCGTGAACATATCTACCACGTTTTGCATGTTTTCGAGCTGTTATTGAACACCAAAAATTTATAATTTTCATTTTTATTGAATTTTTTGTATGGAGTAGGTAGTTTAAAGGAATTTAAGAAATTTGCGTTATCTATAGACATGAATTATTTTATTTAGATTTTACCTATTGATTATAATACCCAATTTTAATTTCAAATAAGATTTAACTGTTTTGCAAATAATATATAACCGATGAGTTCGGTTTAGAATATTTTCAAATATTTTGGGAAAATCTATGAATTTAATTTCACTTCGTATGGAAGGTTGATATTTCGATTTAATAAAAATGAACAGTTTCTAATTCTGCCTTTATAATTCGAAGATCCTAATAGCGTTTCCTTAAATATTTTACTTAATTTTCACATCAAGTTTTAGAATTTCATTTTAAGGAGCTCTTATTTTTATTATCTAATCAAAATATTGTATGGTAATTTTTTATTTTGTGATCTAATTACAATATTCAGTATAACTTTCTTGCATTAAACTTTGTCCTGGTGCAACAGAAAATATGCTATCTGTCTTACTTTCAGATCGATATTTATTAATACAGACAGGCGAATTAACGTATAAAAATATTCTTCGTAATGGCACTAAGAGTATTTTAACTGCTCGAAAATTTGAAGCATTTTAAAATTTGTATACTTAAATATTAATAAAGATTTATAAAACTTTACTTTTAATATCTTAAATTAGTAAATAAAACTTTGCTAAGGAAAAAGAATGTATATGGACCGGCGCGAGACATGTAATATTAATTTTAAAAATTTATCTTAACAATGGGCTAAGCATGAAAATTAAAACATTTTGCAAAGAAAATCTGAAAATTAAAGAGCTGAAAATTAAACAAATTACTTCTTAATTTTCTCATTTTCCCTTAGGAAGGCCATCTGCTCATCCTGAAAAACTGCCATCATTTGCTGAGCCTATACCGAATGTCACGGCAGCCGTTGGAAGGGAGGCTGTATTACAATGTACGATTGATGATCTAGATTCATATAAGGTAAGTTTTATTTTTTTTCCTATAAAAGGGAAATAGAGAATTATTTGTATGTGCATGGTATTAAAGTCACATAAATTTTTTCTTAACTTCCTTTTGAAAGTGATAAAGTTATTGCATAGAAAAGCATACAAAGACATTGTTGTTACCTTGTGGTATGGAATTACGGAGAACTAAGGGGTAAGACGGATTAAAATATTTTTGCAGTTTTTGCTATTTTGCAAATTTTAATCAATTTTCAGGTAGCTATTTTAATAAAATTGCATCATATTATTCAGGAAATAGAAAAACGCGTCAGTAAAATGTATTAAGGATTTAAAATTCAAGAATACTGTTTTGAAGTGTAAGGAAATTGAGGTATATATATTGGTATTTCAGGTCTTGTATATAGACTACTTTCCTTCTTTAAATACTTTTGACCCTTTAACAGCACAGGAACGTAGTAAAATGAAAAGAAAACTTGAAATTACAATATTCTATCCCTTTTCTTTTGTCCCAGGTTTCAAGTGCTTTTGAAACCTCACGGTTTGAATTCATACACAATCCTAACTAATATTATAAATGCGAATATGAATTTGTTTGTTTGTTACGCTTTCACGCGTTAATTACGTAACCGATCATCATGAAATTTTCAAGAAATATTTTTGATATATTAGAAAAGGTTATACCCAGGGGTGGCCATAATTAAACTGACAGTGCTCACAGTGTTCTGTAGCGCGATCTATTTGCGAGAATGACGCCTCATTTTGTAGGAAGACTAAACAAGGCGGGGACGAAGGATTCTGCGAAAAAATAAATTAGTTCCAAAAGTCACCGCTAGGGGAATATTTGGCGCTGTGTAAGAGAAAATAGAGTGTTAACAAATGCAAATCAATACGGAAATTACCTTTTATTTTGCATTCAAATGAGGTTCAACGTGGCTGCCGTTATTGTGGACCACATATTCCATTCTGTGCACAGTATGCACAAGAGCAGAAAGTAACATGTCTGCAGGAATCTCCCGTACAGTCCGTGATATATTATCCTTCAACGTAGCCAGGTCCTGGAAAACTCCTTGATAGACCTTGGACTTAAGGTAACCCCATAGCCAGAAGTCGCATGGGGTAAGATCAGGCGACCGAGGTGGCCATGCAGATGGAAAGTAGCGGCTAATGACTCTTTCTGTTGTGAATTTCTGTCGTAGCATCTGTTGCACTCGTACAGCAACTTGTCGAGGGGCTCCATCTTGCATGAAAATCATTTCCCCCAGGCATTGTCTTTGCTGAAGTGCCGGAATGACAAAGCTGTTCAGCATGTGGCGATATTTCTCTCCGGTAACAGAACAGGTTTCCGGTCCTGTCGGGGTAATGTTCTCATAGAAGACTGGACCTACGATGAATTCCGCTGTGAACCCACACCAAACAGTTACCTTTGGTGAATGTAAGGGAATTGCTGTGACTGCATGTGGTGATTTGCCATCCCAAATTTGGCAGTTCTGGGTATTCACAGATTCAGGTAAAAGTGGGCCTCGTCTCCCCATAAGATTTCCCACGGCCAAGCAGCATCCACCTCCATTCTGGCAAGAAAGGTGAGAGCAAAAGTCAATCGCTTATCATGGTCGGGGTACAGTAACTCCTGTACACGGCTGATTTTGTACGGATAGAAGTTGATAATCTTTCGTAAGATTTTCCATACCGTACTGTAAGGCATATCCCTATTCCGAGCTACTCCACGAGCGCTAGAGGTGGCAGCAATATTGTTTGGTCCTCTGTCGACAATCGCCGTGGCAACTGCTTCGATTGTATCCTGTGGTACAGGTTTTCGTCCTTTGCCTGACTGAACCTTCAGAGAACCTGTTTTCTTAAACATCGCAACCATTGCTTTTAGCCCATTAACTGACACAGGACCGTTACCTTTACGCACGTTTTGTGCATTCTATTGCATGGCCACGTCGGTCACCTGATCTTACCCCATGCGACTTTTGGCTACGGGGTTATCTTAAGTCCAAGGTCTATCAAGGAGTGGTCCAGGACCTGGCTACGTTGAAGGATAACATATCACGGACTGTACGGGAGATTCCTGCAGACATGTTACTTTCTGCTGTTGTGCATACTGTGCGCAGAATGCAATATGTGGTCCACAACAACGGCAGCCACATTGAACCTCATTTGAATGCAAAATAAAAAGTAATTTTCGTATTGATTTGCATTTGTTAACACTCTATTTTCTATTACACAGCGCCAAATATTCCCCTAGCGGTGACTTTTGGAACTAATTTATTTTTTCGCGGAATCCTTCGTCCCCCGTTTTGTTTAATCTTCCTACAAAATGTGGCGTCGTTCTCGCAAATAGATCGCTCTACAGAACACTGTGAGCACCGTCAGTTTAATTATGGCCACCCGGTTTATATATATATATAATCTTCTTTTTCAGTTGCAGGAGTGACTATTTTAGTAAGTGAAAGAATTAACATTAAAGCTTCAAATTGATGCAACAAGTGTATCAAACAGCAGTTTCTTAATTCAATACGAAACTGAAAAAATTCAGTATGAATTACTACTTGACACATAGTATTAACTGCATTAATTGGTATAATTAGCCTCATAATGTCTCACTTTCTTATATATATTAATTTCATAATGAATGATTATTACGAACTGCATTAACAGCAGTATTGCACAGTTTAAATTTTAAAATTCATTGGTTGTGTAATATGCATCAGCTGCGTTGGTTACAGCATTTTTTCTGTCTTAACTGGTAGTACGTTCTAGAAGCTCGTAACGTTATAAAAGAAACTGTAAAAGTCATATTTTTAGATCTTTTATCAAACAAAAGTTTCAGCTAAAAGGAAAACAGCAAAGTCTGCTTAAAAACAAATATTTCAGTTAAAAATATCGATCCCTAAGTCAATGCAAACTCCCCGAATTTTGTTTTCCTCCCTTTTAATTTATCTAAATTAGAAATTTTATAGCTTGTTTAATGATTCGTTAATAGTAAACGTTTCCTGCCCTTTACGAATAACAACTAAAAAACAGGGTTCCCAAATTCGATATGTTGAAGACATCAACCAAAGATGTTAAATGCTAGGTGTCTATTGTTATCTTTCGAGTATGAAAATTATTACTTCCTTCAAGATTTACCACTTAAATTAAGACACGATCTCTCTAAGACAAAATATATCAGCGCGAATACGTCTTGAGGAATAGTTTTGCTACCCATTATTATCTGAAATTTATTGTTATCTGTTCCATTTCTAATCCGCCATTATCCTTTCGGAGCCTTCTCCTGTTTCCTGAATCCGATAAATTACGTCACGAGGGCTTGGCGGAACTCTTTTGCCATCATTTTAACTGTCAGTACTTTCATTGCTTCGAGTGGTTTTGAACCGAGTACTTTTTATTACAACAGTTATTATTTTACTTTAGTGGTTGCGGATAAAAGAGGAAAAAGACGAAATTCTGGTTCTTTATTTATTGTTTCCCATTTCCATTGTTGGGAAGGTGGCTTAGTTTAAAAGAGTATGGAAGTTTGACTGTAAATTAACTTTCGATTTTATGTTTCATTTGCAACGGAAGACTGGAAGGAAAAGAAATATGTTGATTGTGAAAATATATACTCGAAATCCTAGGATGTACATAATTTCTTGTAAAATATTTTCGAAACCATGAGGTCACTTTTGGTGGTAGTGAATTTAAATAAACTCTTTTAATTAATGGCATTTGTTTATGATGAAGGGAAGAGTTTAAGGTAATCTAGTGCAAATTTGTTATTCTGCTTAAATACATTATAGAGGCATTAGGGTATTTTGAAGCAGAAGATGGGGAAAATGAGCAGTGCCCTCGCCGGGACTCGAACCTCCACCCTTCAATGTGTACTACGAAGTTACACTACGAAGACATACAGAAAGGACGGAGAAATTACCTTACAACACGTAGACTTCAAACTTAGAATTATGAATATTGCAATCGACTACTAATGTCTTTTATACATAGATATAATAAAAAAATATCTAGATTTGACTTAGCGTACTCACAGATTGATGGAGAGTTGTGCTGTATTGTTGCATCAGAAATAAGGGATTAAGAAAAAAAAATACTTGATATTTAGATATAGAGCGTGTAAATTATATACAGAAGAACCGTGTTTAAGAAATTTTTCCCGTGCATTAGCAGCGAAATTCAGCAAACACAACAGATAGCAAGTTGCGCATTAAAGAGAAAGAAACAAAAACAAATTCCTCTGATTTGTATACAAACAATTTATCATCAGTGTTAGGAGAGAAGTATAACGACGAATTTGAGTTTCTTTAAAGTGAAAGTTCTTTTAATCCATTTAAAGTAAATGCAAATAACTTTGACATACAGACTTGCACACTTTATTTACATAGCATTCACTATTAGGAATTATTAGTGGAATACCTTTCAGAATTATTAGGCTTTACACTGTCAGATTCTTTACTTAAGGTGTTATTCATCCGTGGCAAAAATTAAAATTTTATTCCGGCGACTGAAGATACAAAAGAGTCACTTTAAGCTAGCAACATCAATTGATAGTATAAGAAAGTATTCCGAAGTTAATTGTTTAGTGAAAATTTTCCTAAGCTGCACTAAAACTACACTAACACCTTTAACAGCTTTGCTAATAAATTTTCCAAGTTATGTATAACGTTTACAGGTCCACGGTAAGAATTCACTTAACTGGCCTTCCCTTCTGTATCTTAAATCTAACACATGTTTGTCTCACAGTGTTACAGCTTTTCAATATATTGTGGTGACTGTAACATTATTTTCTTTCCAACATACTTCTTTAAATCCTATACTGAAATGAACATTTATTGCTGATTTATGTCGTACAAAATCTTTTTCCATCTCCCTTATATGACCTCTAAAAATTCTTTCTTCTGTGTAAAATTTTCTGGAAAACTGTTTTGAAATGGCTGGCTATCAATGTAGCACTAATATTTTCGTAAGATGCAGCTGACAAATGCGTCCTGTTCAATATAAAATCTCTCATACTAGGTTCTGAATGAGTTCTATTGAAAATAACATGTAGAATTAGCATATGGGCAAATATATCCTTAAGGAAAGTATTCGAAACTTGGGTCAAAACTCTATTTTCGAAACTGTTGTAGAATTTTTCTGAAGAGAATTCAACCCTGAAACTAGATACATGTTCTGCTCTATTTTAGGTAGAGAGAATATTTATCAGTAAATAAATCAATTTTCCCATCTTGTCACTACACACATTCAGGTAATTGTCGAAAAGCAAGCGAATATTTCAGGCTACTTAGTTTTTCCTAAACTTAACTAGTTTAAGCATTTCCAAAAAATAATAAAGAAGCTTCTCAAATCTATCCTGATTAGCCTTTATTAGTACTGTCCACCTGTCCTTACTCACTTTTTCCCATAGGCTATTACTGCTTATGGATTTTATTAGAGTGCGTACATTAAAATAAATCTACTCATCTGCACTGATATGTCATAAATGTTTTATTCAAATAAGGTTTTAACTCTGTTTTCCTGTTTCTAATATATGAACATTCTTCGACTTTTCATAGATACTTTTACACATCAAAACATTTTTTTATCTATTTTTAAATCTGCTAAGCCACTTACTGTAAAATCCACATGAAGTCTATTAGCAAACTTTGACAGCCTTGTTTTCTCTGAAAATAATTCATGCGTTTACTATTTATGAATGTTGATACCTTTTTATCTGTAAAATATAGCTTTATAGTTTCAAAAAACCTTCCTTTAAGCCTTTCATGACATAGAGTTTAAGTGAGGGTTTAGCTTCATCTTTCTTATGTCATTCATTCCATTGATTAAAATCACTATCATTCAGTTGTTTTGCCAGTTATAATCTCGACGAAGTAGAACTTGACTTGATTTCTGTAAGTCACTTTTTTAGTAGCAAAAGTGTTTGTTTTGTTCCTTTTTGAGTTATGATTACTTTTCCAATTTCTAACCCTTTATCATATGTATCTTTATTTATTATGATTAGATTTTTAACAAAATCAAAACTCAGGTCAAGGGAAGATTTTTAAGAATACATCATTCAAATTAACAACATCTTCGAGTAAAAAACAGATCACTGAAGAAAATATATTCTCTGAATAGCATCTCTTTCCCGTCTCTATTTTTATTATTTCTATTTTATTATAGTTAGAGAGACACAAAAATATATTATTGAAAAATACTGCAGTGTAAAAGAAGCTCATCTTCCGTGCATCATCAAAAAAACGATGAATAGTTATTAAGCGAAGCAATGTATCGTGAAAAAATATTTTAAGCCAAAAAACTAACTTGAAATCAGTTCATCAGAAACAATCCAAATGTAAGGAAATAAAAATAGATCTAATGGGGAAAAACCTCAAAATGATCAAATTTTCATCCACAAAAACATTTTATACGATAAAAAATGAATATGTTTTGATTAAGATGGGAGAGTTATATAGCTTCTGCATATTTAAAAAGCGAAAAAAATATCTAATGTAATTCTATAAAAGTGTTTAATGTTATTAATTAAATATGTTATGAATTAAATGCTTTTTATTTAAATAAAGGTAAAAAAAGTATTAAGAGATTGTTTTTAAATAGTTATGTTTTCTAAATAATAACAGACAGATTAAATATAAAGGAATAATATCTTAACGTTTTTCCGGATGGCAACAGACTCGAATGGAAAATAAAACAACGTAAAATTACGTTTCGAGGCTAATAGCCGTTTCGTGCCAAAGGGCTCAAAACGCCTAATCGCTCTTTGGAGAAGCTTTGTATTGAGTGTTTCTGTTTGTACATTCAAATTTGAGAGGAAGATAATCGCATGTGAATGCGCAAATCCTTGAGCAGAAAATAAAATTTGCTGTATTTCTGAATATTATAAGCATTAAAATACTCTCATCTCCATTAAGGACTGCAGTTATCCAAAAAGACAATTTGAAAAATAATTTTTGCTAAGTATGTATTATTTAATAGTGAACAGATGTAGACAGCAAGATGCATTAACACATAACTTTAAGGGTTATATAAATTAAAATTTATGTGAAATTTTCAAAATTTCCTCCTTTGGATAATGTAAGTGCAGAATGGACTTTTGAAAAATAGAAGCCTTAATTGCATACTTTATTATGCAACTAAAATTTCATAAACACATTTTCATGTTATCATGGGGTTCGAACTCCAGAATCTTCCGATTACTGACCAGACGTGTTACTTCTTACACCATAAAAGGCAAGCACGAGATAATGCAGAATTCCTTATACTACTACTACTCATTCTTTTATTGAAATACTTATACACATCATTTTGATACTGCATCTCACATTACTTCAGTTCGATGATATCGGTAATCCTTATCGCTTTTTTGGATAATGTGTGCTAAATTAAGTATTTTAATATTTGAATAGAATCAATATTTAGATAAAACTAATATGATCCAAAATTGTTCATTACATGTTCGGATGATACCTATGGTTAAAGGGGAAATCTGTTTGCAATCAAGAATATGGAAAACATTATGAGTTACGAAACTCTTCAAGAACTCCGACTGGAAGCGATGCATAGCCTCTACAAACACACAGATTCCGTCATTAATTATCATATCGATTAATACATAGAAGTCTTCGGCATATGTTTCTATCATGTATTGCATAGATTCACCTTATTTTATCTGAATGCACGGACACTTCCATGTATAAACGTTCTTTCATCCAGAACTGTGCATATCCTTTAACATTTCCTTTCTGTTTTGTTGTCATTCCAAGCATTACCCGTTTTTCGCGAAATAGAAATTTAGCACTCGCTATATCCTATAAGTTGAAAATTATCAATGGATTTTTTATATAATTTGGCATAATGTTTTAAATTTTTCTGTTGAAGTTCGAAGTATTTTGTATAGAAAAAATAATTACATTATTTTTGTATATTTATAACACTGGCCATTAAACGTATCCCAACTAATCTGCTGACATGATACATAGTTTAAGATAACTGAAAGTAAGAGAAAGTTTCTGCTGTTTGTAAAAATCCTGAATGTGACCGATGGCCTCTCGACAGGTTTGCAGTCTGATTATTAGATATTAAAGGGTGACGTCAACTCTCCTCTAAGCTCAATCATAGAAAAAAACTCCATTACAGATGTTGCCGATTGTGAAGATTGGAAAGATACATTTCATCCACATACAAAAGTCATATACTAAATAGTAAGGAGATATGTATGTCCAAATTGGACAAAATCTCCTATTTACAACTCTGTCAGAACAGAAAACACCATGAATGCGACTAGTGATCTGGGAGCTGCATTGACTATTTTTCCATCTTATCGGAAATTCCTCTACTCAAAGTGGTTCGTTTTCTTCAACAGTTCCTCTGCTCTGTCAGGTTTTCTCTCTCTGTTGCCCTTTCACCCTGTCTGTATATATAAACTCATTTTTAACACTATGTATATCATATACTATATAGAAAGGCAGCTTATTCTATTTTCTTCAATTGCATGCTTAATCCCAAAGGCCATTTGTTTTAATTCGCCCTAATGTACTTTTCGGAGTAAAGATAACAGTTATAATTTTTACGAAAAATTATAATAAAATTATAACTATTAATTTATGGCAAAAGAATTGCATTCTTCATAAATTATATCACAGACAACCTGCTTAGACAATAAACTCGTTAATACGCCGTTAGTTATATGTGAAATTTTGTTTTGAATCATATTTCATGTGTAATTTATTTTAGGAATTAGTTTTAATTTTTTATGAATAAAAAAATAATTACAACAGTTTTCAACCATGTATTTAATTGATAACTCGTTAAACTCACTGTTTTAATTTAGAAAGGAGTAAGAACAACTTGTCTATCTTCTAATGTGTCAGCTCAAGTATGCGTAGAAACCATACGGGAGAAGGATAAAAAGAACCCTTTATCAACTCTTCAAAATTCATAGTGCGTCGACTTGACGCTAACGCATTACGCCTCACTCAGGCTGTAACTCAAATAACAAGAAGTAAACTAAAAATTCGGAGATATTAACAAGCAGTAGTAGCTATAGGGCTCAGATAATCCTGTTTCCTAAAACTGCGTCGAATATCTAGTGGCAGCAAAATAACAGCTGTTACGCCACGTTAACCAGCAATAAATGCAGAACAGAAGCTCACGCTACCAAGATACTGCGCTTGCCCAAATTGCCTTAACTTTCTCTTCTAGCACTCGGTATTTAAACCTTTCCTTCTCAAGGTAGAATTTGCATTACTTCACACGCTACCAAATTTAAGTATTCTGGCACTGACAATTAGGGAAATGAAGGCTTATAGGAAAGAAAATGTAACTTAAGGTAAATTGGTTATTTAAAACAAATATAAATCCCTAAATCCCTACAAAGTGAGTAGAAGTTCTCATCTTTTTGCCATCTTTTCTTATCTTTTGCCAAAGGAGAGCAATAAATGCAGAGTCTAAAACTTAATTATTCATTTAAAGTCTCTAACTAATTTTTCGAATACTATTCTTGAAATGTTTCAAAAATGTTCAAACAATTACGAATCATAAGTGTTAAACGCGTTAAAGACCGTTCTATCTTTCCACTTAGTAAGCATGTTAACTTCCGGAACACAAAGCTAGAAAGTCAAAGAAAAAAATACACGGTCCCAATGCACTAGAAGAAGTGTAATAGAAATCCAGGTAAAAATGAACGTCGAAATAAATCACAATAATTTTGGTCTTGAAGACCAGTAGGTAGTGAAGTTTTGAAGTAGAATTTGTTATTAAAATAAAAAGACTGACGAATTTGGGAAAATATTCAAGCATTCAAGCAAACACCTAGTCTCCAAATGAAGAAGTTTCTTCCTTCCTTTTGGTATATCATCTCGATATAAAATTCTAATACTTTATAAATACTCAAATAACGCTAAGCCCTGAATATGAATTTTGTTTATTTTTATATAAATCTATGTTCTAATATGTTCATGATCTTTAGTTTTCAGTAAAATTCCTATTAGTCGGAATTATATGAATCGGAACCAGTCTCAACTGAATTAGTGAGTAGAAAAATGACATTACTTCAGTTAAAAAAGGTCGTCATTTCCAATGCGTTTAGATTAATTATGCATGTAACATAAAATATATGTAAATCAGCTTTATAACTTAATTTAATTATAGCCTCTTAATTCCTCATTTTTAATTTAGTGATTTCCTCTTTATTCTAAAAACAGTAGTAACATTTCTGGACTGCGTCATTTCTAGGTTAATCTATGCGACAAAGCTTGCGTAACGCTGATGACGTAGTTAATTCGGAACCTAAACTCTTGAGAACTGAACCATCCTTCGTAAACCAAAATCTTACTCTTCGTTGATCTACCATATTTGATAAACGCTGATTTCTCTTGCATCCCTGTTGCTGCTTAAACATTATTTCGCTGTGCTCTATTCCTGTCGCAATTGTATTAAAAATGTTAATGTTCTAAAAATAGGCTGGATTAGAGTGTCAAGTGAACAGTGGCTATAAATGTAGATTTAAATAAAAGTGGAATTAAAAGTACCTCGACTGCTAAATTTCTTATTCATTGTGGATCGGTATTTTTAGTATTCTTCCTCATCAATATGGGTCTACGTTCTATGCCAAACAACATTGCTATGTCTTTTTCTCTTTTTTATATCTGTGTGTCTAAAATTTAAAATATGAAAGCAAACTTCAATTTAAATTTTGCAATAGTCCCTTTTATATTTCGCTTTAATAATTTGGCTACTTCCCCCTCCTATCCTAAAAATAGTAGTTGTTTATAATATATGAATCAAAAGTGCATAATTTCAGAGTTAATCATCAACGTCATGCTGTCTTGTGTAACCCGTAGCAATGAGGATATCTTTTCCTCAAATCAGATTAAAGAAACTTTTGACTCTGTATCTCATTCTTCTTGCTAATTGCATTCTTTACGCTTCTGCTTTGATTCTGCTTTGCTAACATGCGTCGCTCGTGTCTCATTGTTTGAAAATATAAGCTTCCAAAAACTGTAAGGTGCCTGTTACTAATTTCAGTTATAATTTTGGTCTACATATCCACCCTTCAAAGAGAAAAAGGCTTAGGAGAAAAGCCTTTATGCAATACAGCACCAAAACAATAAAAATATAATTTTGGAAAAAATCATAAAATTTTCAACTAAATATTTTTTTAATAACTACAGAATTTTGATTAGTAAATGCAAACTTTAGAGTCTTATTAAGATTTTTCAGTCCAATTTCATTTACACCAACAGACATTTGTTTCAATTCTAAAGTCTATGCAAATAAGGCATGCTGTATAGTTTGGCCATTTTAGATATACTTGCTTCAAACTCTCCATTAGCAGCAACAACAATCAGAACAAAACAAGTAGCCTGAGATATCCCAGTACTCACGGTTTGTCCAATAGTAGTAATAAAAGTAGAGTAGTATTATGAAGTTTCAAACTCCAAAGATTAATACCAATTGCAATACCACCACATTTGTTGATCAAATGATCATCGTGGTACTTTTGCCAGAATACATGGGGCAAATAAGTGCAATATTAGTATGAGTCTTTTCTTTAGGCATGATTGTTTATGTCATCAATTGACATAAATAGTTAGAAGTCTTTGGACTGAAATTAGATTACAAATCTCACCAAACTGTGACCACACCTCCGCCATATGTACATATTCTTAAATAATTTAAAAAAAAACTAAGTTCAAAAACCAAACCCCAGTTATGCACTCTTAGATCCGCTAATTCAGTAATAATAATCGTTTAAATCCAAATATAATCTAAGCGAATTCAAATGTCACATTTAATTTAGAATAATGAATGACATCACACAAAAATAGCAACATTGCTAATGCAGACAAACCATTGTAAAAAAGTAAATAAATAAATAAATAAAAGCAATATGAGAGCTGCTCCAAAATCTGCAGACAAATCAACGCAGGGCAAAAATAAAACACATACAAAAAATACTTGAAACACATGAAAAATGCGGAGAAATAAACTCAGGTGATACTCTATGTACCTTCAACGAGTCCTCCTCGGTCATCTAAACTCAGACTGGGTACTAATTTTTCATTACACAGATTAAATCCTAATTAATTAAACTCAGGTGATACTCTATGTAATATCCATGAGTCATCCTCAATCATCTAAACTCGGACTGGGTACTAATGTTTCATTACACAGAGGAAATCCTAATTAATTGAACTCAGGTGATACTATATGTAACTTCCACGAGTCATCCTCAATCATCTAAACTCGGCCTGGGTACTAATTTTTCATTACACAGATTAAATCCTAATTAATTAAACTCAGGTGATACTCTATGTAACTTCCACGAGTCATCCTCAATCATCTAAACTCGGACTGGGTACTAATTTTTCATTACACAGATTAAATCCTAATTACTTGCGTAGTAATATACATATGTAAATATATAGTTATATGCAAGTTAGCTTGTCTATAATATATCTATTTATTTCTATCTCTAATCGCCATGTATTACTTGAAATGTTTCTTCTTCATAGATTTGCTGTTAAATACATTTATTTCGCATCATACTGCTATCCAGATAACGAGATTTAAACCAAAAAAGCAAATGCTTTCAAATAGCTCATCTGTTCCTGCTCCTTGCCTCATTGATACTTACGTTTTCATCGACCAAATTATTAAAAATAATAAATATTAAATTATTCTTTTTCTTCATCCATCGTTAACCTTTCTTTCGCTTATGTAATGCATTTATTAAATTTTTTGAAAGGTTATATCAGTATATAATAAAAACACAATATCTTCTCATTCATATTAGCCCTACATTTAAATCATGATCCAGCCCTATCGATGTACTGAAAGAGTGAATTTTAATAAACCACAATACGTCCCTTCTTTATATTCAATGGATGTTGAAAAAGAAAATCTAAAAACATATCCCAATTGAACGATGTAATAGCATAAAAAATGTGCAGCTGTATTAGCCGGAATATGTATGTTTAAACCCTAAAAAAAATTGAAGCGAAATAAAAAAAAAGGAAATGGAAATGCCCAGAAAAATAAAATTGCTTCGCTCATTTGCTTCTAAAAATGTCTCCGCTTCTGTGTCAGTCATTAAGAGAAGCAACGAACAAATTGAAATGGAAGAACGTATAACATCGCCTCTTGAGCAGAGCGACAATTCCGACTTGAAATCATTCAATAGAAAAGAGATTTTTTTCGCTTCATTTCAGTTTATAAGCGCATAAGACGGGTATTTTTTTTTGTATGTCCCGCTTTTCTTTTTTCTTTCCTTTTTTTTTCACTTCTTTGTTTCCTATCGCTTCCTTCGGTACAGATTCTTCGCGCGTTATTGAACAAGCATTAACTTAACGAGAACTATGCTGAAGGAATTATCGGAAGCATTATGGATGACTAACTTGGGAAAGAGAAGATATATTTCAGGGGATGAGAATGAAAATGCTCTGTAGAAATTTTTTAGACTCGATCCTTTTTTAAACAAACATTTTCTCGATTTATTCGTACACCTTTTAACTAAATACGGCATTACAAAACCTTTTTCATCTTGCAGATATAAATCTCCTTTTAAAAACTCAGGAAATCTATTCATTCTAAATACGTAATTTCTTTACTATTTTATTGGTACTTAAGCTCCACAACGTGTTCTTTCTACAGAATTTTAGACTATATTTTATTAGAAAATTAGACTATTATTTACTTATTTAGAAAATAAAAATAGCTTATGAGCTATATAAAAATATATAATAATATTTATATATAGCTATATAAAAATAGGTTTCACTATGCAATTCCAAATCCGTATTTCACATGATATTTTTTTCCGTATTTTGCTCAACTCGACTATGAGAAAGCAATTTCGAGGTTTTAGCAAGATAAAAACACGTCGATATGTTTATTGAACATCTTTCTGAAATAAAAAAATAGTTTAAACATATTTCGTGTCTATGAAAAGAATAGAAAGCTTTTTTTATATATAATTTCAACTGGGAAGGCAAAATTAGTCTGTTTCAAAATATCCAGGATATGGAAACTTGAAAATAGCAGTTGTGCAACTGAATTAATGATAGTTGGGAAACTGGAGGGCTTTGGGGTTGCAGTCCGTTAACGATTATTGCTCAAAAAGGCATTAAGTGTTTGAAGCTTAATCAAAAGTATTTAACCTTGTAATTTTATATTACGCAGTTAGTAGAGAAAAGAAAGAAAAAATATTCAAATTACGTACCAAAATGATACTTATATACTTTTTAAATACTCCCATCAGTAGACGAAAAAACTTGAGAGGTCAGATACCTTGAAAATTTCAAAACTATAACATATTTTACAGCTTTATAACTAAATATTTTTCGATCTTGAAATTTTGTATACTTATATTTTTACATTGTATTAGCTCTTTTACTTTATGCTTTAGACATTAAAATAATTTTAACGAAATAAAAATAAAGTATTATTTTCGTCGTCTTCATAAAATTTCTACTTGTTCTACGCACAGCGTTATAAAAATTATGAATAAAAAAATCATGCTGTTTAACTCAATTTTTTCAAAATTAGAAACATGATTCATAATTTAATTTAATTTTTTGAAATAATACTTTGTACCCTTGAGACTCGAATGTATGGTTTGTATAGTAAGTGGCCAACACTTCTTGAGATTCTAACTAATGGTTTCACAGAAGTCATCCACCCAAACAGGAAAATCATACTTTGGAGAAAACTAAATATGAACAATAATTATCTTAACCCGCGAGCACACACGACTGGTATATCCTACTCATGTGCATTTTTCTTTCTGTATATTTCTCCCCCATTCTTTCAAAAAAGGACGAAACTTGGTGTAGCTGGGTTCAAGATCAGGTACTTAAATGGGGGAAATTCCTGAGGTGGCAGGTGCAACGGTTTTTTAAGAACAGCATTGTTCGGGCATATCATACTCGCGCGTGTACTCGCGTTTCTCAGTGAGTCACTTCGTACTTCTCGTTTTCAAGCTTTTTGTATAGATTTTTCTTGAGTTGTAAGCATGGCGCCGTATATTCGAAGAGATTAAAAGATTGAGAAATCTCCTTGAAACAGTTTCTTCTGATGAGGATTCATTTAGTGAAGAAGATGAAGATGCTGATGACGAAGAATATAATAGCAATCATGATTCATCCATAAAGAGTAGTGATTCAGATACAGAAACAGAAAATGAAGCTCTGGAATGTAGCAATGAGTTTAGTGTTGTAAAAAATGGAGTAAAATGGAACAAAAGTAAATTCCAGACTAATGTTAGAATTGGTGCCAAAAATATTATAACTAAACTTCCTGGAAATACAAAGTGTTCTAAAGACAACACCTTTAGATTCCTAGTCTCAACGCCTTTAGATTCCTAGTCATTGTTTATCGATGAAGACATGTTAAAACATGTAATTGACAATACAAATATTTATATTGTTATATGTGGCGTTTATAAATCATCCCATGCGAACGTAAGAGATTTGTGGGCAACAGACGGAACGGGAATGGACATATTTCGGGAAACAATGTCAGTGAACTGATTCCTCTTTCTTTTCCGATGTCTCAGTTTTGATGGCATTAGAGATCGTCCCAGTAGAAGAGATGTGGATAAATTAGCTCCAATCAGGGAATTTTTTGAAAATTTTGTCACAAATTGCCAAAATGCTTATATTGTAGGAGAGTATGTGACCATTGATGAGAAGTTGGAACCATTCAGAGGTCGTTGTTCCTTCAAACAATATATGCTCAACCAGCAAAATATGGCATAAAAATATTTGCTCTTGTAGACGCAAGGTATTGTATACTTAGAATATGGAAATTTATGCTGGTATACAACCAGATGGGCCATTCCAAGTTGAAAATGGTACAAGCGAAGTTGTCAAACGTTTAATAGGGCCCTTATACAATTCTGGTAGAAATTTAATAGTTGATAATTGGTATTTGGGATATGAATTATCTCAAGATCTCCTAAAAAAGAAAATTACAATAGTAGGTACTATGCGTAAAAATAAGAGAGAAATTACACTGAGCTTCTGGTAAAGAAAAGAGAAGTATATTCTTTAATTTCCGGTTTTCAGAAAGAAGCAACACTTGTATCTTATGTGCCGAAAAAAACAACAGTGTGATCCTGTTATCCACAATGCATTCCAGAACTCAAATCGATGAATCTACTGGGGAATCTAAGATGTCCGAAATCATTACGTTCTATAACATGACAAAAAGAGCAGTCGATGTTGTAGATGAGATGGCAGCTGCGTATTCTACAGCAAGAGTAGCACCTCGATGGCCTATGGTAATTTTCTTTTCAGTATTAAACGTGGCTACCATTATTGCAAGAATAATTCTACTGTCAAAGAAGGAACCACCAACGGAATACTGTACCAGGCGTACTTTTCTCAAAGCCTTAGGGATGCAGCTAATAGAAAATGTTCCAAAATGAACGACGACGAGCATCTGTGGTTCCTGATTCTGAGAAACACTGACCACCGATGAACATGTTAACAATGAAAAAATAACTAAAATGCCTTACAAGAGGTGTACAGAGTGTCCCAAGGAAAAGATAGAAAGATTAAATTCATTTGTGAAAATTGTAGCAAAAGTATATGTATGGAACATATGAGCTAATTTTGTAAACAATGTTTAGAAAATTGTAAGTAAATAATTTTTCCTCTCTTTATTGTTTCGTATTTTTTCTAAAATAAAGTATTAACCCGGTTTTACATTTTAATTTCTTTTAAAAACCGAATTATTTTATTCGGAAAATTTTTAATTACATTTTTTTATTCGGGTATGACATACCCGGTGCGAGTTCTCGTGTTCGCTGGATAGGTGCATGTCTTCGCGGGTTAAAATCCTATAAATACACATTATTTTCTTCATTAAGAAATATAAAAGTAAATTTGTAAGTCTAAATTTTAAGTACACATAATTGTGTTTTTAAAGATTATTCTACACATAAATCACCGTAATTTTGATGGAAATGTTGACAAAACTGGAAATCTTATAAAATTTTTGTATAATTTAGAATTTAATTGCATTTTTAAACGTTCTTATACAAGAAGCCCCCTCACTGCCTACTTTATATAGATACTGTATTTCTACGTTTAATAAAAATTTCTTGAAATTTTAATCAGCAAGCTCAGAGAAATCATGCATCTAAGCAGAAAAATGGCATTTTTCTGAAAATTTAATTGAAAAGAAAATACCTTGGAAATTTAGAAGCATATTATTGCCTTAAAATTAATAAATATTTAAACAGGTATGTTAATAAATCAACTTTTCTGTCACGCGTAATTATTATATTTCTATAAAACTGTACATAGATAGGTTTTATGTATAGAACAGAGTATTTAATATGAGGATTTTGCTAAAATGCAAGTATAAACAAAATATTTGGCCGTGTAAATTACAGGAGCTCATTTTTACAGTAACTTTGATTGAAGAGTGAATTTGTACATGCGGTTTGTTTTAAAATTCTTATATAAAATAGAATTTTAGTGTTAAAAAAATTCAGTTTTTTTATTATAGGTACATGATTTCTTAAAATCAGTTTTATAGATAAGAGTAAACTGCCTACAGGTATATTTAAAAGAAACTTCCTTTTTAAGGCATCATTGTGTTCAAAGTAGAAGAGAAAATAGCAACTAAAATTAGAAATTTGGTAAAAAGGTAATCTCAGGTTAGTGCAAATTTTGAGGAAATGTTTTTCGATTTCCAAAATACAGACACAGATGGTTCTTCTTCAGGAGCGGAAGAGAAAGGCACAGAATAAATACGGCGAAAGACCATCACTTGAAATTATTTAAGAAAGAGCTGAAATATAAAACTGTATGGAGGATGAATCTGATGTCTTCAATTTCCTGTACCAAATGTCCTGTTCAGCATAGCTTCAGAGAAATTCTATCCAAAGCTTTTCAAATAAGTTCTGGATCCATCGCAATTATCCACAGATCTTCTTCAAAATAAATGCCTCTAATGAGAATCTTATAACTTTCTGGAGTTTTCCTATAAATGATAAGATTTTGAACCTAATAAATAAATACACAGTAGTTGAAACTGGAAGATTTTTGTTCCTGAAAATACTAACCTTTGTTTGAACTCCCTCGAAATCGTTGTAGTTTTATTTAAAATTTATGCCAACTTAAGATTACTTTTTTGGTTAATTTTAAACATAGTTTTCTTGTACCGATTTATATAAGTAACGCATATTACAATATTTACTTCATATAATGTTAATTTATGATATATCCTATATAATACTATATAGTATCTAAAGGTGTATTCTTCCAAGCAAATTAAAGTTCTAGAGATTTTTCTCCTGTATAATGCCTATATTTTTAAATATGTAACATTATGTTTCTTCAAAATTATCAAAAGTTAAGTGCTGTTTAGAAAAATGTCAGATTTAACTCTTATAATAGAAAATAATTTAAACAATATTACTATACAGATTCTTGTTTAAAATCATATTTCAAACCCATATTTTACATAAATTTCTATTTCAACTTTTGAAGCATTTACTTCAAAGAACATTCATTATGATATACAAAATAAACATTATCCATCAGATCGTATTCATCTAAAATCATTAATCATTCCACAATTCCAGTAACAAAAACACTTAAACTCGCAAAGAAAATAGAATAAGCTAAGAAAAATGCAACATATTATGAATTCCTTCCGAGTTTTTCAGAAATTCCTGTTTACAAATAATCCCAAATATCCTCATGAGTTCTACATTTTATAGCCCAAAGTTTTCAAATCAATCATAAAAATGATGATTTTAAGCAAAGAACATAACATTTTCTGTCAAAGAGAAAAAAGTCTTGTACATAAAATCGTGTTCTGATTATGTCCACGAAAATCATTTACGTTCAGAAAGCTATTATATATAAAAATTGTAATTTAAAAATATTTGTGATTTTGTATTATTTTCGGTACAATGTTTTATATAAGAAGCATATTATACGTTGTCAGATATTCAAATAATTGTGAAAATTAATAAGAGAACAGCTTCTTAGATCTATTGTTCGCATTTTAAACTCGAACATGTGAGAAGTAAAAATGTTATTTTATTTAATAAAACTCTCTTATATTAAACTGAATGATAAATAACAAACTGAAATAACTCCATCATTCATTATCATACCTTATGTAATCTTTAAAAACAAATATGAAATATGAAATGTAAAACACTAAAATCAGGAATTCGGAGAATAAAAACTTTTCAACATTTCGATAGGTATTGCCAAAATTTTAGCTTTCCTCCAACTAGTAAATTAGGCCTTCATCCATTCATCAAAATCTTTCAATTAATGTAACAAAAAAAGTTATCCAGCTTCAATCAGCGTAAATGTCTATACCCGTTATCTTATAGATTTGTTTCTGTTACCCCTTCTCTCCTTTATCCTGTTCTACTCAACAGATGGCGTTAAATATCCATTGCTTTGGAACGGGTGCAAAGTAATTTTCTGAGAGACGCTTGGAAAAGGAAATGGAATCTGAGTTGAAAACTTCTGTAGGAGACTGGAATCAGTCTTTAAACACTCTATAATATCACAATTTGTAGTATGAATTACATAGTTATGCGAATATTAATAATCTATGAGTTACATTTTAATCCTATTCAAATAAAAGTTTTAATTTTATTTAAAACTAATGTTTTAAAGCAAATGGGTATAATCTCTATATATCGATGTCATGACTGTAGAAATAATGTGGATTACGTCGTCGGTCTGTGAGCGAATTTTTATATAATTCCGGCATATTATTGTACTTGTTTGTTCCTTCATTAATTTTAATTTAATGTAAATACGATTTATCGTAGATAAAGATCGCAAATTTACTAATTTATATTTGTGCGAAAGTTGGTTATTAAAAGTTGTTCATTTTCTCACAAAATGCAGAGATCCAGAATGAACTAATGGCACTTTAAATTGTTCAAAGTTAGTTAAAATTCGTTGTCTACTTACAAATGCATACAGGAAACACCCCGTTTTTAATAAAATAAGCACGCAACATGTTTAACCTAGATGCTTTATAGTATACAATTGTATTTTAATTATTTTAAGTGACTTCCGCTATTCTAATTACAGTATGTTGTTTAATTGCATTTGAAAGTACATTTGTATGTAAGGTCGACTTGGGGCCCACCAGCGGCCGAGTGGTTAAAGCCGCTGAACACTGGTCCAGGGTTCGAGTCCCGCCGAACGGGCTGGCTGCATGCGCGTTTTCGTGGTTTTTCCCATGCGTAACGTGGATACGAGCCAGTTTCCCTTAAAACGTCCTCCACGGGGTATCCTCCCTTTCCGTGTAGTACCTAAGGGCGGAGCACGTTATAAGAAAAAAAAAGTTTGACTTGGTTTCTAAGTTTATATTATTGCACCGACTGCCAGAGTTTTTTTTTAAAGTGCTTGAGTCCAAAATTTTAGAGCTAGCTATATGGTTGCTAAAAATATAGGCGCCAATAAATTCCGTACATTAGTTATCGTAATAAAAGTGACATTTCGAGGTTCGTGAAGACAAGAACGCAATAAAATTCATTTTAAGTTTTAAAGAGTTTTCTTGAGAATTAACATGAAATTATAAAACAAGTTACAGTCTACTTGACTTAGCACTAGTTTCAGTATAAGATTCACAGTTCAGTTTTACTCTAGGAGATACCACAAACTTTCATATTAACGAGTTAAACCTTCAGTTGTAGCTTACTATTTTGGACAATACTTTTGCGGAATCAGCTACACCAGAATAAAATCATGATTGAACAACAACATTCATCAACAGCTAATTTCTCACAGATCCATAGTTGCGCTCGCATGCTCAACCGCCCTTAGGCACAGGCTCGAACTGACATTCTTCAGACAACAGACCACTCAACGATTCCAATTAATCTACTTAGACTCCTATGATAGTCTAAAAAAATCTACATAACCGTCTGGAGAGAACGAGCAGCGTGACTAAGTAAGAATCAATAGTAAGGATGCAAATTAAAAAACAGCTTGTTAGTTAAATTGGTGTTTTTGTTTATAGCTAAAACTGTAACGAGATTCTGGTGAAAGAATTATTAGAAAAAACATGTTATTAGTACTGGCAAATAGAATAACCGAAACAATGTGCGAATATATCTCGACATGACTTACATCTAACCAATTGCAATAGCTATTGCAAATGAGAAAGATATTTTATTGTTCTTATTTAACAAATTTTATGCTTTGCCTTATATTCCTGATATGTTATGTTTTTTTTTACTATTCTTGCTATAGGTTATACTATTTGTTATTCCTGTAGGTTGCTTGGATAAAAGTGGACACAGAGACTTTGCTCAGCTACCATACCCATGTGATTCCTCGTGATAACCGATTGAAGGTGACCAACAGTAACAGTGACCGTCAGTGGTTTCTCCATATCAAAAATCTCGATGTGTCTGATCGAGGATTTTACATGTGCCAAATTAACACAGAGCCTATGATAAGCCAAGAAGGTTACTTGGACGTAACTGGTTAGTGATCACTATACTCACATACTCACATTTTACCTTGCTTCCGCTTTTTTGATTCCAGGACATACATGATATGCTTCTGGTGAACTGGCAAAACTTACACATTGCCTCTCAGCCTTAATTCTGAAGCTATACACTGCGCGAAAAAAATGCAACACAATGAAAATGGGTAGAATGTGATGTCAATTGATACGAACACAGAGCATCCATATGCAAATAAGTGATGTTATTTATAGAAAGATAAATTTATACATTTATAAGGTTTATTAACCTTGCAACCTTCCTCGTTTATTAATTTAGAAGTCAAACAACAAAAATGAACATTATATTTTTAAATTTTCCCAGGACTAGTTTCGATGGTTTTACCGAATCATCATCCTCAGCTGCAAAAGCGCAAATGAACGAGATAAGATATAATAATTAGATACGATAAGAAAGCCTGGACAGGAGGCAAGCTACTGGCGCCATCTGTTGATGAAACCAGAACTAAAACATAATTTCTTTAAAGGCTGAAGGCAAAGATGGATTGGAATTAGGGCCGTTAACTAGAACAGAAAGATTTTTTTAATGTGAAATGCTTCTAGAAAATCCAGTTCACCAATAGAAGATGTTTTTTGAATAATTTTGGCAGCAGAAAAATTGAAAGTGTGATTTTCGGACCAATAATGTTGGGCAACCAAAGTCTTCTGTGTTTCCTTTTTCTAACATATGCCTCATGTTCCTTAACGCGAAATTTTAAGTCTCTCTTAGTTTGGCCAATATAGATTAAACCGCACCGGCAAGGAATCCTGTAAATACCTCAGAAATTCATATCCAGAATGCGGCCCTTGTGTATGGAACTCGGAATTTTATCATAAGGAATAGTTTGGAGAAACAAACTTGAAGAGCACGGAAAACATAGGAATGAAATGAACTAAATTATTTAAAAGCAATAGCTATTGACAGGGGCTTTTCACCCAACATTATCAATCAAGCAGTTAAAAAATTCTCATCTCAACACACCAAAAGCAGACTCTTGTTTTAGGAGACTATAAAAATTCTGTTGTCATTCCTTTCTTTCCATCAATTACCTATAAAGTTGCACGTATTCTACAGAAATTTAACTTTCGGGTCGTTTATTCTCCCAACAATAAAATTCCGAGTTCTATACTCAAGGACCCCATTCCGGATATGAATTCCTGGGGTATTTACAGGCTTCCTTACCAGTGTGGTTTAATTTACATTGGACAAACTAAGAGAGCCTTAAAATTTCGCGTTAAGGAACATGAAGCATAAGTTAGAAAAAAGGAAACAGAAGTCTTCGGTTGCCCAACATTGTTGGTCCGAAAATCACATTTTCAATTTTTCCGCTGCCAAAATTATTCAAAAAACGTCTTCCATTGCTGAACTGAATTTTCTAGAGGCATTTCACATTCAAAAAAATCTTTCTGTTCTGGTTAACGACCCTAAATCCAATCCATTTTTGCCTTCAACCTTTAACAAAATTATATTTTAGTTCTGGTTTCATCAACAGATGACGCCAGTAGCTTGTCCCCTGTCCAGGCTTTCTTGTGTTATCTAATCATTATATCTTATCTCGTTCATTTGCGCTTTTGCAGTTGAGGATGATGGTTAGTAAAACCATCGAAATTAGTCCTGTGAAAATTTGAAAATATAACGCTGATTTTTGTTGTTTGACTTCTAAATTAATATTTGTTCGGCGTGTTATTGTATCTTACTTACTCGTTTAGTTTATTAAACAGTTATTTTATATTAGTTTGCTTTCCTGTTCTCCTCATTTCCCAATTTTCTGCCGGAATGTAAATTTCTAATTCGCTTGAATTCACATGAGTTAGAAAGGATGTAATATTTAAAGAAATGTTTTAGAAGGTAGAATCAGAACGTGTTTTGCCTGATGAAGGCAATGTTACTGATTTGATTCTCTTGAGAGTAGTATTCTGCGGTGTTGCGTTATTTTCTCATTAGGCTTGTTATGCCGACTTAAGGTCACAGCCAACTTGCGTGTTACTCTACTTTTGTAACCGTTAGGTTAACTTACCTTTTTAGTTAAGACAAATTAAATACTTTTCATTTAAGCCATAAATAATGGCTTTTATTTATGCTAGCCTAGTTTATTATTTTAAATGTGACAGTCTTATTTAAATCAATATTTTTGTAGTATTTTTGCAATACTGGGTATTCTCCTTTTGTTTACATACTTTTACTTTTAATTACACAGTTTTTTCATGTTTTGATCGCATTATTGATTTGATAACTGCGTATTATTCTAATGTTTTTTTTGCACATTTGAATGATTTTTTTTCATGCTATATGAATGCTTCAAATTTTTAGATTTATTTACATCGTGTAACGATTCTTGACACGCATATGAATAAGCTAAATTTGGGGAATTGAAAATTTAAGTATAGGAATTTTTGAATAACATATGCATGGCAAGGACGAAACACGAAATCTGAGCAGTTGGGAAGAGGATGAAATAAACTAATTCTCCCTGAAGAGTCGGTATTATTTCGCTGTCTTTTCAAATGTTCATTTTTCAATAATTTTTCTGTGATATTGCTAAAATTTTCGTTTAATTTGCATTTATATTTTTGCATCTCAATTTAATTTGCTTTTCTACAACTGTTATCTAATACTTGTATGGCCATTTCTTCCTTATGTCAGTTTTTCTTTTACAGTATTAAATTTGTATTTTACATTTTAGTTTTTATAAAACGGCTTTTTAATTTTTAATTTGTTCGTTTTCTTATTGCAACTTTGTAAATTGGTAGATTGGAATATATCTAGTCTTCAAATTGTGATTCTTAATTTTTACTTAATTGGCATTCTTAATTTTTACTTTATTGGAATTTTTTATAGGAATATTCCCATTTGATTATGCTTAAATAAATCATTGCAGCCTAGGTGCAGGATACTTAAATAGTCCTTCCTCCCCTTTTGCTTATTATATTATATATGCATATATATATATACGGTTCTAGGTAAAAAGCCCACAGAATAATGCCCACAGGAAAAATACCCACACGGAAATACGCCCACAGGAAAAATACCCACACGGAAATACGCCCACAAAGAAAAAAGTTCACGTGGAGAGATGCTCCCACAGAAATATGCTCACATCGAAAAACACCCACTGATGAAAATTTCACTAGAAATTTTCTTACATTAATCAATCAATAGTTAATCGATTTCTGAACATCGCACACCTATTTGCACTTTTTAAATATAAATTATTTAAATTTCCAAATAAATCTACGATATGTATTTAAAAACTGTATAACTTAAGTGTAGATGCTATAGCCATATGTGATTAATAAATGTGTCGTTTTGAATTAAGAAAAGGATAGGAGGAAGGAAGTAAAAATGCAATGGAATGTAAAATGAAAAATTATTACAAATTTAATTGCCAAAAAATAATAGTAAATATAAATTACACATTTTATAGTATAAACATTTCGAAGAATAAACAAATAGAAATAATTATTTTATTTAAATTACTAAAAATACTTTATTATAATTAAATCATAAATATACATTTCAAAAAGTTCTCAAAACATAAACTTATTGAATATTAGCTAATCTACATAAATATTTAATTTTATCATTTGTTTCATCGTAGTCTGTTACATGATTCACGATTACCGAATGTAAGTTTTCTTTTTTTTTAACTTCAATACTTCAAATGTTGACAGGCTAAATCTTTTTTTTTTTAGTCCATCAAATAAAAGACACATACTGGAATGATACAGTTTACGCATGCTGTGTTATATTTGTTACATTTTTTGATAAAATAATACTATCATATATAAATTACTTTCAAAAGTGTTTTCCGCATATTTTAATTTTATATAAATATGTTCAACTGGGCGGCATCATCAAAGTATCGAAAAACGCGAATTTTATTTCTAAAATTTTAAATTTTTGCTGAAATTTTAGAACTTTTTTAGCTCTAAACTTAAATAACTGCATTCAAACATCAATTTCTATAAATACACATCAAACCTATGAAAAAATAGAGCGAAAAACAACAATTAACTATTTGTAGTTACGGGGAGGGATATCGTACAGGGGCTGTGGTATAAAATATTGATTGAGAATTTTACGCTAGATTTTTTAAGCATCAATTTCGTGTTCTTAGGGTCCATAAGTTACAGTTCATGCAAAATTTTACTACAGTTTTAATTCTTTTAAATACCGCCCCTGAAAAGATTTTTTTTTTTTTTTTTTTTTTTTTTTTTTTTTTTTTTTTTTGTGAGCATATTTCTAGGTTCTTTTTTTCCGTGTGAGCTTATTTCTAAGTGAACTTTTTTCTATGTGGGCATATTTGCGTGTGGAATTTTTCTCTGTGAGCATTTATACCTGTAAACCTTCTTCTGTGAGCATTCTTCCTGCTGGCTTTTTTCTTGTAGGTATTTTTCCTATCACGCTTATCTTGTATCACTTTCGCTGTCAGTTTCTGCAGTTCGCCTAACCTTTTCCAGAAGGTTTGAAATGTGTCTCAGGAAACTTCAGCAAAGTATGGAGATTTAAAATTTACTCTTTTATATGGAGTTAAGTATAAGACCCCGTTGGTTTATTTTTCTGCTCTTTCTTGTTGAATTAGCTGACTAAATGGCCCTACTACATACAAAATTGTGCCCTATAACCACGGGAAAAGGTTAATATAGTACTCCATACATAGTCAGTTTTTATACACGTTGTTATGAACTAACCCATATTCTAAAACTAAATCCTCATAACTTTCCTTATGATGTCTGAAACATTTGCTACAGCTTGCGAATCCTTTGATGCTTCTGCATAAAAGCTACATTTCTGCAGTGTTTTGATACAAAAGTCTGAGCACCAAGATTTAAAGCAGCTATGAATTTGAATTATCAACAATAGACTGCTCGTTAGGCGGCAAACAGGCGGTCCGGTAAGGCAAAAGAATCGTTTGGCGAAAGGTACGGCCGCCAAGCTTCATCTGGTTTTAGCATTCCTAACTTGGTAGCCCCTACATAAAAAGGAATGACCCCAAGGCCAACTGCCGGTCGCATTATACAATGCGACTTATAGAAGACTGCTTTTGTTAAATCTTTTAGATAAGGAAATTCTGCCTCTCTGAAGCCACAACAGACAAAGAACTCTGAAAACAGTCTGATTGGTACTGTACCGTGAGGGGAGTAGGAAAATTAAGGTGAAACTGATTTTATTGAAGCATTACCTATTATCTGAACAATAAAGCTATGGTCCACAATACGTTAAATGCAAGGACTACGAAAAGCTTTAATACGTACAAGTAAGATATTCTAACACTAAAGAATTAGTCTTTTGCCTACCTGAGTTTAATAAACAGTGGTTTTTCTATTTATTATTATGTATTTGTTTTAGTTCCTCGAAATTTGAGCCTAATAAGGGTCTGAATTTATTAATCAGTGAGTTCCCTAAGCAGCGGGTATTATATATATATATATATATATATACACTCACGTCCATAAATTAAGGATGAGGCAAAATCAGGCAAAGGAAGAATTAGAAGCAAAACAAATTTGACTTATTTGTAAAGCTTATTTATTAAACAAAAGGTAAAGAGCAAAAAAAAAGATGCTATATGTTTGATATTATTAAAAAATTTAGCGATTTTTTTTCTCCCTGGAGTAAATTACAAAAAAAAAAAACTATTTACAAAAAAACAATATTGCATGGTTGGTATGATTGTTAATACATTGTATGTCTCCCAGACGCTGCAATACATTCCGTACAACGCCTAGGCATGCTAAGTATCAAATTATCGATCTGATCTTGAGGGATATTACACCACTCAAAAAGCAATGCTCTCCGAAGTTCTGGTAGACATGTAGGAGGAGGTGGACGGGCTGCAACTCGTCGGCCAAGCATGTCCCACACGTGCTCTACTGGATTCAAGTCTGGTGAGAATGCTGGCCAGTCCATACTGGTGATATCCTCCGATTGAAGGCATTCGCTTACGATGTTTGCACGGTAAGGATGTTCGTTGTCATCCATAAACACAAATTGTGTGCCCGTGATGCCCCGAAACAAACTTACATGTTGTTCCAGAATGATGTCCCGATAGATTTGGCTTGTCATGGTTCCAATTTGAACATGCAGGTCAGTTCTGGAACCCAGAATAATTCCACACCAAACGAGCACTCCTGCACCACCGTAACGGTGTCGTTCAATGATGTTTTCTTGGTGGTAACAAGTACCTGGAGCTCTCCATATGAAAGTCCGGCGAGATTCAGACTGCAAGCCAAACCTAGACTCGGAAAACATCACACAAGCCCACTGTTGCGGTGTCCACAATGCATGCTCTCTACTCCAGGCTAACCGCAGGTGACAGTGAGTTGCAGTAAGTGGAACGTGTCTGACAGGTCTACGAGCATATAGACGAATCTGCCCTAAGCGCCTGTACGCCGTCTGCCTTGAAATTGTCGTACCAGTGGCTGAAGAGAGCTGACGAGACAGGTCTGAGGCTGTGCTCCGCCTATTTCTTTTGGCAGTAACTGCCAAATACTGGTCCTCATTCGGCATTGTAACTCTGTGCTGTGATGTCTACTCACATTATAATGCCTAGAGATGACACTCTGGGCAATTCCAAGTTCGTCTGATACTTCCAGTTGGATACGCCCGCATTCCAGACGGCTGATAACTCTATCACGTAAAAAATCATCCAAATGCGTCCTTTGTGTCATAACTATTCGGTTATTGCACTGAAATGCTTCTAAAGCGCCTGCGAACAATTTTACTTCTTTGCCTGTATTCCTTATTTATCACTCTCTTACACTCTCGTCATTGTGACGTACCATCGGTGTCATCTGGTTACTTCCTGAAATTTGCATATGATTCTTGAACATGTGAGTAGTGATTTTACAGGTGATATATCTATTTTAGAGTTCGATTTCCGCGTGACTCCGAATTATCCTTTTTATGGAGATGAGTGTATATAAGCTAAACGGAGCAATTGTATAATATGAAATGAAAATTTAAACTTTCATTTCAGCATATATGACAATTGTACAATTTTAAAATGGCGTCAAAAGGAAACTAATATGAAAGCGTTAAAAAAGCATGCAAGATGATATTTTACTACCGTGAAAACTGAGGAATTATTATTGGAGGATAATCAAGGAAAAGTTAAGAAAACTATCATAATCTGCATTTTAATAACTTGCTATTCCCTCTATGTTATTAACATAAGTGTTCTAATTAAAATTAATCTAAACTAGTATATACATTTTTACACATTTCTCTTACATTCCTACATGTAAATATGCACCTTTGCATATATGCACTTGGAAATGGAATATACTAACAAACTACATGGTTAAGGATATTTATTTGCATTGCACATAATATTCTACAGTTTATGAATCCTGAAAATTTTTCTTTTTTATTTGATAATTTTCACCAAACATTATTGTATGTATTTAGTTTACGAAAAGAAGCGCATTTGTTTAGAATATATTCAGAATTCTTTGGATAATTCGTGAGAGAAAATTTAAGTTCATTTTAAGTAAAAATGAGAAAAATTGTTTTTGAAAAGTAATATTTCATGAATTTAAAGTAGCACAATGTCATTAAAGCTTTTCCACATAAAAGCTGCACGTATCAAAATTATTATTAGATTCGCAATTTTATTTTAACCGAGATTTATGCTTTAAATGAATTCAGTTTCAATAATAATATTATTCTAGCGCACAAGATTTTAAAAAGATGAAATGTAAAATAAATAAAAGATTTTAAAATATAACATTCAGCCTGTAAATATTTTATTTAAGAATATAATTTTTTTAATTTACAAAACGTAAATTTCCGTATCCACGCTAGTATTACGCTAGTAAAATAATACGGTTACATAGAAAATGATTGCAACCATTCATAACTTTTTCGATTTTACATTAAGGGAAATTACATTTTTATAACTGTTTCCGGTTTTTTTCAGTTAGAGAACTTATGAAAACATAATTTTAAACCGTGAGAATAAAAACACGCCAAGGTAAAATATAAAAAAAAGCAAAGCAACAACCTTTTTATTTGCCTTATATTTTAACCTTAACTATATAGTGCAAAATTTCTTTCCCCCTAATGCTGAGTAACCTTGTACTTGTTACCTTCGAAATTGATAGAGTCTTGATAAAAATATACACCAAAAAGAAGGTTGTTGATTTACCTAATTTCATATTTATATGATTTTAAATATTACATAAAATGAGTATAATTTATCTCTAGCTCTCTGTCTATATATATGAATAATATTTTGAGTCTTAATACAAAACCCCAACTTTGTAAATTAAACACAGAAATTATATATATATATATACACACATGTGTGTGTGTAGGCAATGGGATAATTTCGGAACAGCTGCGATGGACTGGCGATGGTTCTTTGCATTGTAATAAATTGAAGAGGTTTCAGTGCGTGGTTAGAAGAATGACACATGAAGACAGACGTGGCCTAATTTCCACACATAATTTTATTTCTTGATAGCTAATTTTAAGACATACATTCTTCTTTACATATCCTCATTCTGGTTTCAGTATGCATATCATACTTTTTAGATATCTTTTTAGGCAAAGGATGAAGCAAATAAGTTTTTGTGCTACTATCCGGGTGGAAATAATTTTTGTGGTACAGTCTGATACTATCCCGGTGACTCTACTATGTATATATGTCTGTAATGATTCCAAGCGTGTAGATGAAAGCATTGGAACTTTTAACGGCTTTCGATATTGCGTAGATGGCCGAGAAGACCGTAGTGGCTTGAAGGTAGGGCCGGGTGAAAAAGCATTATGATGCATTTAGCACAACTGAGCTTGAAGAATCACAATCTTTATTTTTTTTTCGTATATCAAATGATCCTTATTCAGACAAGATATTTCTTAGTGATAGTAGAACACAATAAAGTTCCATTTTAAAGTACGACGTCATCTTAGGCAAATAAGTAGCAAGATGAAAATGTAGCGTGTTGTCAGCATGAAAGCGTAAGCGAAAGAGAGCGGGGCAGTTCAAAGGGAGAAAGGTGATAGCTTCAGTTCGAGTTAGAGAAAGTTTTGGTTTACAATTATTTGATTGGGCAGGATGTATCTGCATTAAAACGTAACATGGAAAGATCTCTAATTTGGGAGAACAGATGAATTTAGGGTTAGAGCACCAAATCTAGAATGTTAATTTTATTCCTTGTCAATTGTTTTTTTAAAGCAGCTATCGTATTTTTTTATATCTCGTATACATACAGAGAGAGAGAAGAGAATATTCAAGTACTTGCAGTTTTAGAAAATTAAACATATTTTTCTGTATTCCGTAAGAAGCAGTTCCTAGAAGGGTTGAACAAATTACACTCATGCCTTCTCCGTGATTCGAACCCGGACATCATTTAAACCTTCCGTACCATGTCGCGGACCTAGGAAAAAATTTATGCTTGTAATTGGCTTCCGCTGACCTCATTTCCTCTACGCTTAGGAACGCCTCTACTCGAGATTACACCTTCATATGTTAGTTTGCATTTTTATAACAGTACCGAAAAAATTATTATTGTTAATGAGGTGCATTGTATTTCTCCTGCCATGAAATTACACTTCGTAAGGCATTGTAGTGTAGTGAATTTAATACAAACAATGTAGTAATTTTTTTCTTAGAGGGGTAAACTGCAATTTCTCCTCCTGTGCTAATTCCATAAATGTGCATTAATATTAAGTGCAGAGGTTTTTAATAAATATATTCTGAATTTAAAGCCATTTATTTATATTAAAGATGTTGTAATTAATAATTCATTATTTCATGTTGAATATCCATTCGCTGCAGATGCAGTCTCAAAAAGCTGATATTAACAGAATCTTTGAAACATTTTATAATTTTATTATTCGATGAAACAGGAAGCCAATTGCAGAACACTGGATGTAATTTTTTCGTCTGTCATTATTATTCAAATAAAGCAAATCACTCACGCGAGACATTAACAAAACCTACACCATAAGAATGCCGCCTAAATGTCATTACGCCAAGAGAAAATGATGTCATTGGGAGGTATTTTCAATCACAAGTACGGTTTTCCCTATGAGTTTGGCCCGCAACGAAATGCTTGCAGGCACCTGGGCCGTTCGGTACGGCAGTCAGAGTCACTAACTACTTTCCCATCTGGACGGCATTACAACACATTGTCATAGGTGCAGCCTGTGCTACCTTCATCATCAAACTTTTGTCTATTTTACATATTACACGGTACGATGGATGGACGAGAGAGCAGTTACATATGAACTGCAGAGGAAGCAAAAACAGGAATGTCACTCTTTGAAATCAAAGCCTAGGATAGAAGTGAAAAAAATTATGGTTCCCAAATGTTCACTTTGGTATGAATACTTAATATTTAAGCTTCTAAAATTATTATTGACTGAAACCATATATAACATCTCTTCACCAAGAACTTTATGCGGGAATTGTATGACTGTGTTAATTTTGAAATACCGCTGTTAAGTAGTTTTCTATTTATCAAAGAGAAAGGGGAAATAAACTAAAATAGAGAAAGAAAAGACTTCAGCAGATTGAATGAAGTTGAAATTTTGCTTTATGGATTCTTCTATATTACATGTAGATAGGTTATGTAATTGGGGTAAATACCAGTAATTCTAAAGGTGTTTATGGTAAAAAATATAAAATAAAATCTTAATTTGCTCATCGTTCTTTAAAAATAGTCATTTACTCTAAAACGTATTGTTGCGTGCTTACGGGTTCGTAATGCACAAGTTTAAAAAGTTAATAAAATGTATTCTTTTCACAAGAAATAAAACAAAATACTGAAATATTTTCTCAGAGATATTCTTACAATATCTCAAACGTTAAACAGAACTCGATTCAAAGCAAATAAAATAATTCTATCTACAGCGTATTCGCTGCAATCAAGTAAACAACAGTTCACTTAAAAGAACTACAACTGAGCTGAGGTGTTTAAATTCAGCTTTTATAAGCTTTCTAATTATTCACTAGAATATTCTGGTAAAATCTATAAATATCTACGCAACAGCAATTACGAGATATTTATTTATTTAATATTAAATGTACGCGCCCTTTTATTTTTACTTTTCCGAAGTAGCTTTCTCTTCAAAAATCGTCTGCGTTGCACGGGAAAATAAAACAATTTTAATTACAATTCTAAATAAATAGCTAAATAAATACGAAATCCGTAACAGTATCATGCTTTGAAATACTTAATTAATACATTCTTTTCAAACTAATGATGCATATATGATGCAATAACTTGTTTTCTGTTTAATTAATTACAACTTGCTTTGGTTACAACTTGGCTTCTTTTTTATTTTGGTAACACTACAAACTAAAATTATACATTTTCATCTAAAGTGCATAAATATGTGATTAAAATTTCACTCAAATGCTTCAATTCCCTCTTGTCAATATTTGATCTCATATTTTGATCCACACAACGATGGCTCTTTTACAGGAGTGAGAACCTTATAAATTAAATGTACGCCTTTCTGACAGAGTTCTATCATAAAGGTGCTAACACATTTATATAAGATGACCACTTGCCAAGGCAGACACTTTCACAAGGGTGCGTCAGCTTGAAGATACTATTTTCATTCTTTATGTTAATTAGTTTATAGTTAGTAGATAGCAACTGCACAAAACTGCCGCTGCAGAAATCAATAGCGAGGTTTTCCCTATTAATCAGAATAGTAACCTAAAAGTCTATTTACAAAGAGGAGTCCCGAAATGAAGATTCCAGTACTTTTATGAAATTTACTTAACTCATTAGAAACGTGACACTGTTCTAATATTCACTTGCTTTTCGGAACAGAGTATGGTGTAGAAGAATTTCTTAAACGCAATGTACAAATATATAGATCTTACGTCCATTTCAATTAATTTTTATAAAAAACGCTTTCTTATCTGATAATGCCACTTGTCAGTTTAGTAGGTACTTACGTTAATAGTTCGCTGGAACTTTGCAGCAGTATGAAAGATTCATTTATATCTAGACTTTAGATCAAAATTTTATATTTTAAACCGAAAATTTCTAATTTATTATCGTATAAATCTTTTCTTAAAATAGAATGATAGCCCTTCGCTGTTGTTCCAAAATTAGCATTTGCTTAACTGAGTATGTTAATATTACAATTTAATTAAAATGCTCATGTCTAAAACATTTTAAGACTTATTACAGAGCAAATTTCAGTCGCGTCAGTGGATTATATTTTTCCTAAAATTTGTTGACATAATAAACATTGTCTTGGAATTTGTATAATGCAAATTTGTGCTAATTATTATTCGCCTTAGTTCCGCCGTCCATCGTAGAAGACGCCACCAGCACAGATATGACGGTGGATGAGAGGTCAAGAGTTAGTCTGAGGTGTCGAGCTGCAGGATATCCTACACCTCGAGTTTCTTGGAGAAGAGAAGACGGCAAGGAAATCAATCTCGGTCCAATGGGAGCTCAGAAAAGTTCAGGTTAGACCTTTTGAATTTTATTATTAGCATTACAACTTAGCGTAGATAAAGAGTGTCTTACGAACATTGAAAGTAGCAAAATTAATGACATTTACATTTTGTTTATTATGAAATTTAGGATGCTTTTGTGTGTGGGTGAATTAAGAGGTTTTGCATTTAGATGTGTGAAACACAAACCTTAAAACACGTTTTGTGTATTTAACTAGAAGGTCATTGGCTATATTGATGTATTTAACAACAATAATTTCTCAGCTGTTTCAAAAGATTGATTATTTGTAACCTAAACTTTTATTTCATTGCATTTAAGGGAAACATTTAATATGGTAGTATTTAATAGCAATGTGTTCTACAGATGCTCCATTTGACTTTTGCGGGTTGCTGACGAAATAGCCTATGGAATCAGTCAAACTTTAAAATTAATATTATATAAGAATTCTAAACAAATTCAAATTATAGTTTCGACATTTGTACATTTTTAATATAGCATAATATATAAAATTTCAGGAAAGTAAAATAGTTTGATTTAATATTAATTTCACTTTTTTATAAAAAGAAGCATTTTAATCCTTTTTTAATGAAGGGTAGCGTTCGGAACAACATTTTCAATAAGTTGAAAGCATTTAAAAATAAGCCTTCCCCGTTCCTATGAAAAAATTTCCTTATGTTGAGATGCCTTTTTTTAATATGATGTACCTTTTTTCTATATTTTTCTGTATTTGTGATTTTTTAAAATTCCCTGACCATAATTCTGAGAAATAAAATTTTGTTCTCCTTGAAATTAGGATAAATGCATCGTTTTATATTATACATCTTTATCTTGAAAATGTATTCCAATTTGTACAATTCCCTAAACTGATATGAAGAAATATTTCATACGATAAAAATGCTGCTTTTGGTGTTAAATATCTCTGCCTGAAATGTCAAAGCAATATTTATGACATCTGAAGTGAGAATCTGGGATGACCAGAGACTATCGTGATCCCCTACATGTATACGTAAGTACACATTGTAAATATCACACATCTTATTAGATGTTTTCCTTTAAGAACTATTTTTATGCTTAACATTCGCCGAAGGAATGACAAATCCAATACATAGGTTGCTTGCAGTTTTCAGATACCTTTCTGGCAAAAAATTGCATACGTCTCCTGTAATCTGATTAATTAATTAAACGGATTAGATGACCATTCAGTATGTGCTCTAGGTCACATGCTCCCACTACCTGTAAACCATTTGCATTGTTAGTATCAAGATACTTCAAACTGAAAGTCTGTAAAAACGTTTTCTACTTACCGCAGCAGCAATATATAAAAGTAGACACAATTTTTTGCCCTTTCATCCTTTTCAGGCTGTCGGGAAATGACATTTAATGCTGAAAATGAAAAGTCATACGACAAAAGCTATTTACTTTTCTGCTTTTAAAAAATACAAACGAAAGGAATGTAACTCAAAATGAAGATAATTTGAGTAAAAAAGACTGGTCAATCTACCATTTTAGTAAAGCAGTTGAAAATGAAAACAATATAAAATCCTCAAGATAAATAACTGTTAAAAATTGCAACGCATGAAAATGAAAACAGGATAAAAAGTGCACAGTATCTTGAATTTAATAACATGATATTCTCATGTAAGAACTTGGTAAATACGTAATAGTTTGCAATTTAAATGGGTTTTGGTGGGTAAAAAGGTTACAAGAGTAGAATGTAAACATGCGAGTGAGAATACGTGATGATGTGCTTGCAGGAGTTTTTTATGCGTGGGATGAAATGATTAATTATTTATCTACAACATTTTTGTTTCTTTCCCTGTTTTGAAGATTCTGAAGTTCTACAATGCCTAGGTAAAAAATTAAAAAAAAGATTTATTAGTAGTAGTAAAATCACAAATGTTAAGACTTTTCTCTATCAAGCCATCATATTGCATGTTTTTGGAATGCCTATAAGTCCTTACATTACATTATGCTGTTACAGCACCTGTTCATGGTACTGTAGCATAACTTATCTTTGTTATTATAGAATTAATTATGCATATAGCATTTCAAATTAACGGATCTTTATTTCGCCGCTACTTTCGAGACAGAAAATCTTTGATATACCCTTCAAATTATAACAATACATTACATATTAGCATAACAAATCAAGCAAATTAAATACAATATACTGTTGCGTGCTTACGGGTTCGTAATAGATTGAATGCACAAGTTCGATTTAAAAAAATTAATAAAATTTATTTTTATCACAAGAAATATAGCAAAGCTGAATTTTTTCTCAGAGACATTAGTGCAATATCACAATATCCCGCAATATAATCAGTAGCTATAATTTAAACTACTAAAAACGTTAAATAGAACGCAAAGCACAGAGAAAGCTAATCTGATCAATGTTAACAACAACATCTCACTAAAACAGCTAAGCTGAGATATTTCTTTCCTGTTATTATAGCTTTTTAAATCGGTTGCGTGAGACAGTTCTAGCAATTTCTGGAAAGCAAAAAGAGTAGAATTACGGTTAAAGCTAACACAGTAGTCAATTACATTTATTCAAAGTAAATATCAATTACAGAGATAAACTTTTATTCAATGATAAAGGCATGTGCTCTTGTATTTTTACTTTTCCGACGCAGCTTTCTCTTGAAAATTTGTCACGCGCTGCATTGCACGGGGATATAAAACAATTTTAATTATAATTCTAATAAAAATGTCTAACTAAATACGAAATTCTAAGCAATACTTATATGATAATGTGTTGTTAATTGAATCCACTAATTAATAATTCACGCTATATTTGTAGAGACATTAGGTTTATTTCGAAGCAGGAGTCATGAAAAATATGCAAGGCCTTCGCCGGGAATCGAACCACGGACCTCTGAAATACCGGCTCAGTGTGCTGACCATTACACCACGAAGGCACGCTAAGAATGTGGGAGATATACCTTATATATTTAACTGAGAATATTTATAACCGTTTCCACCATTTGTGCAATTTATAAGAAACGAGATATTATATAGATTGCTTCAGAATTATCTTTTGCTTACCGTCCCACCATGCCTATGTTTAATTTTTACGTTTTTCCTCAATGCGATCTCATTTTATTTATATATATCTAAGTAGACGTCTCCGTAAATGCATATTCTACAATATTTCCGAAATTACTTTAAAATTTGTATTGAGAGTTTCTAAAAATATTTTTTATAGTTAAAATTAAAAAAGAGGTGTCTTATTTAACATAATTTTCAGGTTTCATTGTATTTAACGTTATGAAATGAATATTTTCCTTGTCAAAGTTTTCCTTTATCTGTGCAGAAAAACTCGATAAAACTTCTAATGAAGTTATTAAAATTAATACCAATTAAAGAATTTTCAAAACTGGCAAATATATGGAACTAATGGTTAAAGCTAAAATTTTTGCAATAAAACTCGTATTACATTCATAGACTAATATCATTTTCTATTATTTTGGCAGTCCTTCGCATGGTAGGTGAGTTTCTGAATTTGACTCAAGTAACCAGAGAGGACATGGGAGCATATTTATGTATCGCTTCTAATGGAGTCCCTCCATCTGTAAGCAAAAGAATACTTTTGCAAGTAAATTGTAAGTATTGAATTTTTTAAAGTATGTATGTAAATGTAGAAAGTTCTTTTTTTATGGATTGAAATAAACAAAACTAATGCTAATAGGTTAAATAAAAACTAAAACTTAATGCCAATAACGGAAGTACTATTATCGGGTTGTAATTGCAGTCCAGTTCAAGTAAATTGAAGTTCATAATATATTTAAAGCATGTAATACAACTGCCCTCATACATTAATGCCCTCATACATCAATTTTCATTAATGTAAAGTTGAAAGAAGTGATTGAATTCTGATGTATTGAGCATTTTATCCTGATGCATTGATTTAAAAGTGGAGTTTAAAAATGTGGTAAATATTTTTGCATAATTCTTATTTAATACGCTAATTACAGGAATAATTATTTCGAAAATTGTATAAAGCTGTTTCTTCTATTATACAGAGCATCAAAGATACGTCACATGCGTAACTGAAAATTTTCAAGCATCTCACAATTCCATAATAAATATTTAGATTAGATTTGTGTTCTTAGGGGTTTGTTGGTTAATAAAACTTAAGCTGAAATTATTTGTTTAAAATACAACGTCTTAATAACGTCATTTTTTTAAATAACATACTTTTATTGACAAGAGTTTCTACATGAGCCTCATATTATATCTCACGTTTTCATTAGCTTCAGCGACAAATGCATTAATTTGTTAAAATATACAGGACAGGTCTGATTATATTGTAGAATGTGAGCATTGCTCAAATTTATCATTAAGGTCAAATTATACCAGTTTCGTAGCTGAATAAAATGATTTCCTGCTTAAGAACGCTAAGAAAATTATCTTTATATATATATATATATATATCAGATGAAGTTCAGATTTTTAGAAATACGGCAGGAAAAAAGATTAAAATTTTTAGAGCAGCTTTCTTCTTCGGCTTCATTCAACCAGAAAAATGTCACTCTAGAAAGAAAAGGGACAGATATTAAGGCTACACATATTCAGATAATGTAAACTGCAACTAAGTCATTACAATAGCGCTGTTCACACTGATTTTCCAATGCACAATATCATGCGCGAATGGATCTTAAACTGAAATGCGTTTATTTGACAATAACTCGTTTTTTGTTGTTTATCACAGTACATAATTTGAATTTTACGTGTGATCGTTTATCAGAAAAGAACGCCACCTAAAAACTATAGGACGTAGTTTCTTTTCTTACATAATTCTGAATCAATAAGGCAGGTAACCTTTTATACGTCGCTAGTAAGACAATTTTTAATAACCCCCTCCTTAACTTTTTGTTTTGTGCTATTAAACGAAAAGCTATGGATTTGGACAACAATGTGCGACGAGAATTTTTACACTAGCTGAAAGATTAATAATTTTAAAATCTGATATCATTTAAAGTCATTAACTAGTCGGTATTATCTAGAGTTTTAAATGCAAAATAAGAACTTTTAAGCAATCTAAATATCTGTCTTTTCGATCTAATACATACATTGTACGATGGTTTCAATTTTTATTTCTAGCCTTGGCTTCAGTAAGTGTTGCTAGGCGACCGGAGATGATTCCAGTTGAAATTTTGATACTTTAAACCATAATCGCTTCAGAAAATTTTGCCATTTCAGCGTGATTTATGTGGTTTCCAGTAAACTGAAAAATTCATCTCGAGCAAAAAATGGAATTGACTATTGAACATTTTCGTGCGAATATTTTTCAGAATTTTCGACGTGGATTATCAAGATATGAGTGCTTTGATGAGCTTAATTCTTTATACAGGGATAAAGCGCCATCGTACAGCACTGTAAAAAACTGACAACGAATTCCATCGTAGTCGACTTTCACTCCAGGACGAATCCCGTGAAAGTCGTCCAAAATCGGTTGTTGTGCCGAAAATATCGATGCTGTGCGTAGACTGATAAAGCAAGATCTTCATGTGGCATACCGTTAGAATGAGGCTTCTTTGGGCATTAGACAAGCATCAATAAGATATTAAATGAATATTTGGCCGTAAAAAAGATTTGTTTGCGTTGATTCCCGCATAACCTGACAAACGCTTACAAGAAGGCTTGTCTCGATTGGTGCGAGAAAATGTTGAAAAAGTACGTTCTATGTGCATCAAAAGCTGTGTATAACATCTACACAGGTGATGAATCATGGATCTATGCTTATGAGCCTAATCAAAACAGCAGTCGACTGTATAAGTCTTCCAAGACAAGCCAAATCAAACAAAAGGTGTTCGCGGAAAAAGAACATCGAAGCAAATGGTTGCCTATTTCCTCGGCATTACCGGTCGCGTGGCGACAGTGGCGTTAGAGAAACGCAAGACGTCAGTTCCGAATGGTACACGACCATTTGTTTTCCAGAAGTCATCGGAGAAGTTCGAAAAAAGCAAGCGAATCATTCTCCATCATGACAACGCGAGCTCTCACACATCGGCGCAAACATCGAATTGACGGGTCATTCGCCGTACAAACCCGGTTTGGCAGCCAACCGGCTGACTTTTCTTTAATCCCGTACATCAAAAATAAATTACACTGTCAGTAACTTGCCACACCCGAAAATGCGGTTGATGCATTCAAAACGCATGTTTTGGAGTTACCTCAATCGGAGTGGAAAAAGTGTTTCGAAAATAGGTTCAAACGCATGCAAAAGTGTATTCATCTGCATGGAGAATATTAAAATCAATGAAAAGATTTTCGATCATAAAGATTTGTTTTTTCATTATTAGGCCAGAAATATAAATAACAACCCTCTTATCTATCTAAATTTTCATTATTATTTTTAATTAATTTCTTAAATGGTGATTTTTCTATTTCTACTATTTAGAATACCTTCTTGTAGACATATGTAAATGAACAGGTTTTAGCTATATGACTGTAGTATCGATATTAAATTGAAACGGATAAATAGAACAATTTTGAGCGAAGGGAAAAAACTACGTTTTTTGCTTTTAAAACACTTGTAATATTGGGTTATTTTGTGCTATTGCAAGTATTATTACCTGTCTTGAAACAAAATAATTTAAAAATTATTTTTTTATTTAAAAAGAAATTTATTTGAACTGTGATTAGGGAAACAATGTGATATGTTAAGAATGAGAAGGGAACAGAACATCAAAACCTTCCATTCACTCGTAAACTTGCTTTGGGAAATATATGTCCTCTGTCCAAAACAACTGATAGAAGACGATAAAGCTTAACAATTATTCAGTTTGTGTGCCATGACTTACGCCTAATCCAAAATGCCGAAACTAGTGTTCTCAGTTCATCCAAACTCCAATCAAATGTTAAGTTACAAACAGCGCACATGTTGCTGATAGCTGAATGTTTACCCTGCCCTTTCCATGTTTATTTCATGACCTTAATTATCTCACGATACCTTCCTTACACGAAGCGTTTAAATACGGCTCATTTCTGCGGTAGGTTCAGTATCGCTGAATTTCAGCCATTCCGAACGATAAGGATTATTGTCCACTCAATATTTCATAATCGCATGTTGTTGTGATAGTTGCCATACGATTCGCCATTAACCATTGCTAAAGCTTACTTATCCAGCACAACCTTGTTCCGGTATCATGATTTCATTTACGACTCGCGTATCTCTAAGGTATTTATATACGGCAGTAAACATAGATTAATAATTTTCCTTTTTCGGAAATGTCTTGAAAAGGTTCTGACGGAAACTGCTCAGCACAGGTAAAAATATAATTTTCTTTCGATTTCAAGTTAAGCTAATATTTATTTAACAAGTACCAAATTTATAAAACAATTACATAATAAATTTGAATTTAAATTGAAAGCAATATAATAAAAAAATGCTTTAAACTATTTTAGGCAATAAATAGGCATTTCTCTTTCGTACATAACATTTAACTCATTTTTTAAGAAAAAGAGAAATTCGCCATTATTAAATGCAGAAAATTTTTCTCAACACATATTTCTGTACATTGTAAGGATTAGTTGTATTTTGAAAAACGGAATGCATTTTACTGCGATGTAACACTTACTTACAACATCAGAATTCCTGTCTCTATTGTTTGTAATATCGAAACATGTGAGAATAAATGTTTAGCGAAATTGCAAATGGTAGTTTGGTATATTCAAAGCTAGTAATTCTAGTAAGTAGCTTGCAGATGTAATTCCCCAAATATTAAAGTCTTCCTATTTGCTAGAGTTCTGAAATATTACGTGAGATTTTCCATAAAGAAAAATCTTTGTGTAACAAACAGATTAAGATGAAGTTTGTTTTAAGCTATTTACCACAATAGTTGAAAGACTGGATTACAGAATCGGTTCAGTCGAATGTCCAAATATATAGTATAAATTCAACTTAAACTGCTAAAGAATACTGTTCCTTATTTCTGCAGAAGGGCTAACTTTGTAGATATGTATGTATAGCATGCTTAATTCTTCTGCAGATTTATTTATTCAAATTGTTGATACTATTTTTTAATATGCAGTTTCAACTTTTTTTAACCTTCAGTTAACTTCTGATGATATGCAAGATTTTTCTTCAAAATGAAGCAAAGCTTTGATACATCTCATTTTAATTTTTTGCAAAATATAAATTGTAATGTGAATTATCCAGAAAACTCGTTTCTGAAATGTAATTGCATTGTTTTAAAGTAAATTTTGAAAATACTTTATAGAGAAATATTATGTAGAATTTTGTGAAAATGGTGTAATTATAATATTTCATAGATGAATCGTGTATTTAAATCTGATGAATCTATTTTTCTTATTCTTTAATATGAATAGCAAAGAAGTAAAACAGAACAGACTTGCAAAAGTTCTTGTCAAGTTTCTTTAGTCCCCTCCCCCCAAATAGAATGCATAAAAGTTATTATGTGTCGACATTTCAAACATCAAAATTTATGCTTTCCGATTTCCATGAGCAAAACTTCTTATTAAAATTATGAGATATACCATTTATACTAT